>RQJG01018626.1:0-11677 GCA_009756435.1 Chionodraco myersi
GTCTCTAGTTTTAAGAGTCCTCTCCTGCTGATGTTCAGGTGTATATCAGTATGTACTGTGACATGTCTTTTAAGTCACCAACCAATCTCAATGGAGCAACACATTTCAAACCGTCTTCGTGTGGATTGATTGTCTTTTGTTTACCTCCGTGTCCCAGAGGGCCTTCAGGGGACTCACTGTGATTGGAGGAAAACAAAGGGGGGGGGTGGAGGAATTGTTTTTCACTTCAGGTGCAGTGAAGCATAGCGTCGGACAGCCTCATTGGTCACTATTTACACATGAAAAAGTCCCTTTGTTACCAGCCATTCATCATTTTACCATAATGTAACAAAGACGCCTCTGATATTCCTCCAGTTACTGCAACGCTTCTTCCAGAAGATGATGCTAAATGTGGATTGTTCCAGTTATTAATAGATAGACATTTAATGGCACGTATTATACCTTTAATGACAGTACGGGAAAATGTCTGTCCTTAACATTAAACCTATGTTCACTGTAGTAGAAGACCTCGATGTGGATGGGTCTAAAGAAGAGGAAATGTCCCGTGTATCTACCTCAGTCTTGCATTCCCTCAATCGTTATAACCTCACACACACACGCGCACACACACACACCACACCACAACAACACACCGCACACATCACACAACACATTAATGTTCTCTTTATCGAAGGGACCTCCTGAATTTGTCCCCGAAGGGAGGCGAGTCCCCACACGTGGAACCTATGTTTATCAGATGAGTCTCCCACAAGTATAGTAATGCTAGTCCACACAACACACACACACAACACCCACACACACACACAACACCACACACAACAACACACACACACACACACACACACACACACACACAGACCTCTGTCTCTGTCTCTGGCCGTGGATAGCAGTGACCTTGAGAGAATGTGGAAATGATAAACCCATCTGAGAGTCAAGGGACGTCTGGATGTCGATGGTTTTTTCTCCGCTGTCCTGGGTTTCATTTAGAATTTGACCCGGACCCACTGGAGGTAGAGAAAACACAGACCAACTGGGACGTTACTGGAAATGGAGAAAGGCAATAAATAAAAAGCGACATTATCCCTAATGTAGGCTGGGTGATGTGAGATTGAGATTACTGCACAGATTTGATTCCATTCAATTGCTATGAAAATACTGCTATATTTGACTATATTTTTTATAATTTTTTAATGTTATCATAGTTTTCTTAAAATAGTTTTCTTTCGGTGTTTTACATTTTTGTTTTACTTTTTTGTACGCACCACGACATCAAGTCAAATTCCTCGTATGTATCAACCTACCTGGTAATAAGCCTGTTCCTTCTCTTTAGGCAGCGTTCAGATACTTCAACTTCTCATTCACAAACAATACATGATTCACACACACACGAACAATGCTGACACACACACACAGCCTCAATCTCTGCTTTATCTCTCATCATATCCCAGGACACCTTACAGTTTCCTCGCCTCTGGCAGTTTCATTTCATATGAACACAACATCAATCTGCAGCACTGGCCTCTCACTCCACACATCTGCCCGTCGCTCTTTTTTCTCCGATACCTTCAGGGAAAACAAAGCTGGTTATCTCCACCCGGTCTATCTGCTGAGATCACCTCCGCCTCTCTGCGTCTGAAGATCCGTTCTCACCGCAGAAACACTGAATGCTTCGTGCCGGAGTGAAGCATGAGTCGGCACCAGTAGCAGACTCGTGAAGAAATAAAAACAAGGCACCGGCATGCAGAACGTTTTCTCTGTTTTGCACTGAAACGTGTTTTCTCTACGACGTTCAGACACATGAAGAAGACTTGAAGCAAATGTTTTAAAATCCTGAATATGTTACATTATTGTAGTCGTGGCGTTTTAGTCCTGTCTCTAAACTAAAAAAGCCACTGTCTTTTATCGGGGTTGTTGGTTCTGACTCGCCTCAATTTGTGTCCAAACAAGTTGTAGCATTGCATCACCTAATATTAATTTAGCGATCCATCCTCCATTCAAAAGTAACAAAAGTAGTTATAGTATTATCCAATATAACAAAAAAGATTGTCGTCAAAATACCGTATCACTTCCCTGTCTGTATATACTGTAGACATGTCATATCCTGCTTCACAGCGCAAACTTGTTGACACTAGAGAGACTTAAATTAACTTCTTAATCAACTAAACTAACACGCTTTATTATATGTATCTGTTTAACAAACTAACTGTATTGATGTAAGACTGGAGGTGGGCGTGGTTTAATAGTTTTGCGGGCGTGGCTATATACAGGACGGTCCTGCACAAAAGCCCTGAAATGGCTTTTTATGTAGTCTACCGAAATATGGATATAATTGGTGTACAATTAACGTTTACAGCAGGATAAATTACAAAAATGTACAGCATACTACATACAATTCAAAAGACGGTTTCTCTGATTTCTAAAATAAAAATGCCGGCGTAGCCGATAAATGATTTGTGTTGCTTTCAATGCAAAATCACTACACGTCAACGAAATGTCGGCGTATTCTTTAAAAAAAAAACTTCAGTTTTAATAAAACCGAGTAGTCTTTAAAGTATGCAGTGATATCCTTTACAAGTAAAACATTGTGCATTGGAAAATATAAAGTAGAAAATGATTGAAACAACATAAAAAGATAAGCCAAAAAAAAGACTGAAATCAGCATAAAAAGCTAAGCAATTGGCTAAGCAAGAGATTTAATTGCCACAATTTTATATTGAGGGGAAACTCATTGAAAATAATGTTGTCGTGAGAATATTTATCTGTGAATCCTATCCCTACATTACCACCCGCAAAACTTGCTTAAGCATGCTATAATAGCCCGGTCTGTATATAGTCATTTGACGTTAGCTGCAGGACGGTCCTGTATATAGCCATTTCAGAGACCTGTGTACAGGACGGTCCTGTATATAGCCATTTCAGAGGCTATATACAGGACGGTCCTGTATATAGCCTCTGCCTAGTTTTGCCCACTTGGACACAGATGGGACTTCCGGGAGTGCATATGTTTAAAATAAAGTCCTGCTACTTGAATACTCCCTCTGAAGCTGTCTGTTGTAATCCCTGCAGGGCTTTGTTGGTCCTCTGTGTTACATTTCAGCAGCTTTCTAAGCGATGGCTCCTCTCACTCCCTCCAGGCTAATTGACCATAACTCAATATCTGAAACAGCTGACAGGCTCACCCATAATGCCTAGCGTTAATATCTATCCGCTGGGGGCTGCTCTCCTTTGTTTCGTGTGTGTGTGTGTGTGTGTGTGTGTGTCTACAGGTGCGTGACAGTCTGATGGTACATTGCTGACACACTGCTCCCAGATGTGACTTTGTGCCGCGCACGTTGCCTGGCAGCATGTTCAGGTTAAGCTAACGCGCTAATTTGATGAGAATCGCAGGGAAGTTGATGTGAATTTTCTCGCTCTTTTATTATCCTAATTCCAAATGATAATAGATAAGACTCTTTATTGGGTTCTTTTATTTGGGGTTAAGTACATTGTCAGAATAAGTGAGAAATGGATTTAACTTCTGTTAGACAGCTATCATACTGAATAAATATTTACTGTGAATGTATGCAAACATGTATGGCATATGGCTGTCTAACAGAAGTTAAATTAATTCCTCACTTATTCTGACAATGTACTTAACCCCAAATAAAAGAACCCACTAAAAAGAGTTGTTAAATAATAGTGAAGTCACGTTGTAATAACAATAACTCATCTCTCTCGGTTTTTCTTTTTGAGCTTTGCTAAAAGCCACTGTGTCAAGTGTCCATCTTGGGTTGCCGTCCGGACTTCCGGACCATCTCGCACATGCGCAGTACCGATCGGGCAGGGGGACGGATCGGGTAGTGACAGAGAGCAACTGCGCCAACTCGCCTCGCTTCGCTCTCAAGGCTGCGGGCGTCTTTGTCCCGCGAGATTTCAAAGTCTCATGTGGGCGAGCCCCCAGAGCAAGTCGGACAAAATGACTAACCATCATGCAACGCACTAGCAAGACGTTGATCGCAACTGCGCAGGTCTCGCTTGTCTCAAACAAGCCTATTCACTGATGGGGGATATTTATCAGCTGCTTGTGTGAGAGTGGGACAGTGAATACTTTACAGCCGCTGAACAACATTAATAAACAATGCACCACGGCACTCTGGAGAAAGGTATAAGGTTGGAGAAGTAGTTCTTTAATTTAATCTGGCTTCGTGTGATTAAAAACTACCCGACGCAGTCCTCTATCGATGTTGTTGTGAGCGGTGTTGCAGAGAAAATCAGCGATGTAAAACGCTGTGTGGGTCATAAGAAGGCACGTAAACGGTTACGTCATGACGCAATAACTCACCTAATTCAACCTAACTCACCTTTGAACCTGCATCTCTAACAATGAGTGGACCAAAGAAAAGAGAAGTCGACAATGAGTGCCGAGTGTTTAATGAGGAGTGGACAGCTACATATGTTTTCACTGATCTGCTCCAGCTCTGTTCAATTTTAAAACTCATTAGTGGCCCCTGAGCCAAAAGGTTTGCCCACCCCTGATCGAGATCCTCTGTCTCTCTCCAGTGAACTAGCGGGCCTTCTAGAGCACCTGGAACCGAGGGGAACTCTGAAAGAACACGCCCACTGGCTATAAATCCATATCTGATTGGTTGATCAAACTGTCAGTCCAAACGTACGCTCTCATTCAGTGCAACGGCCAGGGCATTCGATCAAGGATGTCGAATACCTTGTTGAAGGATATTCTACCCAGAGACACAGAACGAGATCTGATTGGTTGCTTTCTTTTCTAACACAAAACCCCTGAAATGTGAAGTGCATGATCCGAGAAGGACAAACAAATCAACGTAACACTGTGATATTACAGATCAACAACACGGATACCATTCTCATTTATTCATTTTATTTATATAATTACATCGATTTTGAATTTTTTTTATTTGAGTGTTCCAGGGCATTCTCTGAATACCTTGAAGGCCCTGACGGTTCGCCACAGGTTTTTAGTCAAGCTTCATTCCTTCTTCTCGTATCCTTTCTCTCGTCAGAGCTGCTCTTATCGCTCACAGTGTCTCTGTGATAGTAAGAGGAGCTGCTTTATGAATCATTAAGCACTTTTTCCACAACGGATTGCGAATTGGCTAAATGGATGTGGACGAGGAGAGCCTCTCCATCTTATCCGTCTAATTTAACAAAGAATGGTCAGGATGGCAGCCACATTTACTATCCTCACCCCCTCTCTTCCTCTCCTCGTTCATAATATAACTTTATCTTGTTCCACCCCCTCATTCTTCATGCCTTCCTTTTAGCATCACTTGTTATTCCTTCCTTAACTCTCTGCTTCTTTATCTGCGTCTCATTCTGCCTCTTCCTCCCCGAAGGTTTGTATCTGATTAGCTTTCTGACGGAAATGTAATTATTGTACTAATGGTATGTTTGATTCCTCTGAGCTTTTTTGGCACACTGCCATGACACCTAGGCTTTAATTGATGGCAACCATGGAGGTTTAATTTGTATTTTAAGGGCCCTTTAATTAAAATAGGCAAAGACAAGCGCAAGTGGTATAGGGATGCAGCAATCTGTCAAAAACTGGTCTAATTTTGCGCTATAAGGGTCTTTTAAATTAGTAGGATTTCTTCTTTTAACCTATCTATCTATCTATCTGCCACAGTTACATATACACATAGCCATTTACCTTTTAGGAACTGACAGACGGACCCCGACTGTTGTGTCGTCTCACGTCTCTGCGTCTTGGCCATGTGTCGCACTGGAACACACCGCAAAGACTTCAGCCGACGGCCAAGAGGCACGTACGAACTGCGCATGCGTGAGTTGCAATAACTCTCCTTACCAGCAGGCGGCGGTAGTGTGTATTCGTCATTCAAAAGAGGCAACAACCGGAAGACAGACTGCGTGATAACCGAGAGAAGAAGAACAGACGGCGTGATATAAACAAACAACAAATAGCGTGTGCGTTCCATTTTCACTCGACAGCGAGAAGCTCACGGGGCTTTCCCGAACCTGAGTCGAGAGCTGGAGTTAAAGGAAACCTCAGATTTGCTTTCTTAATAGTTTGTTTGGGTCCCGACGGCAAAAAATCGACTTGGTGTGTCCGGGCCTTTAGTACGGAGCCCCCTAGGGGACATGGAGAAGAAGAAAAAAAAAATGTGAAAAAAACAAAAACTTTTCATTTAGTACTTCCTGGTCAGTTCGGCTGCTACGGCAACACAGAAACCACAACAATGGAGTGGTTCATCGATTTTACTTTGAGCTTGGCCTTAAATATAAAGATATAACATCAGTGCTTGGCAATAGGCACGGGTTTCACACATAGACTGTATATATAAAGGGTTTCACATAAGTGAAGACACCTCAAGAGAACACTCAGAGCGAGGGGACATGCACGTTCCTCTGAGCTGAGTTATTGACAGATTCGAATTTCGCGGATCAATAACTCATGAACATAACGTTGTAAAAATACAAACGACATGACTTTACTATCATAGCAAGATAGACCACGAGCTACAGAGTGGTTTTTATCAGATCAGTTCGATACGCGCCGTCATCCGAGCTAAACTTCAAGAATTGGTCACAATCTGCAGCTGGAGGAGGGAGAGGAGGAGTGCTTCGGGACCGTCTACAAACTGCAACGGGGTTTTGCGAGATATTGCAAAAGTATTGCGAGATCTCGCAAAACATTTTATTTTTCTTCAAATACATTTTTTTTTCTTCTCCATGTCCCCTAGGGGCTCCGTACTTTAGGGAGACGCCCGCCACCCTGCGGAGAAAACCCATCTCGGCCGCTTGTATCCCATCATATCTAAAAGTAATACCATTTGCCTTCGAGACCTTAAGACGCCACAACAAATATAACAACACTATATCCACTATATTATAATAGTCAAAGGTTGAATGGGTTTGGCCTCTTCATTGGGACCGAACCTCCTTATCTGCATGAACATTACAAATATGAAATAGTAACACAAATACTCTCCAAAACTGCTGGAATATGTGTATTTCTTGTACAGAGAGCTTGAAATAAAACTCCTCGACAACAATTCAACTTGACACTATTACCTGAGACCAGAATAAACCTCTCACAGGAATAACTCAGCAGGTACGCCACAAATAGATTTACCGTAGTGGCGACAGACGTACAGCTTTGATCGTTTCTACAAAAAATAAACGTTGTCGTTGAACGAGACATCCAACAGTATCACGGATTAGCAGCGCTGTCAAGTGGAGGTCATCACACCAGGAAGAGGTGCTTTTTTGTTGTCAAAATCCTGCTGTATTCGCTGTAATATATTCAGAATATTGCCGGCTCAAAGTCATTCATATTCATTTGTTTCCATCTTGACAATCAGGGATTTTGTTGCGCGTGAACGTGCACAAGGATGTTAAAAAAGAAAAACGCCCATCACATCTAAAAGGTAATAACGTGAGCTTTCAGTACGAGGCCTGAGGACGCCACAACAAATGTATTATTCATCTCCTGACCAATTATTTTGCACACAGCTCCCTTGGGTGCTGACAAAACCCAATGCTTTATTTCCGAGGTGTCAGAGTGAAAAGGTGCCGGTTCACATTTTAGCCACAGGACACTCATCAGTCACAAGATCACAAACCAGCACAGGGTTGATATATGACATTAAAAAAGTGAATACAAAAAGCCTTGACCTTCATTTTCATTAACATTCAGGGTCTAGGCTGCTTGCGTGTTTCCATGGAGCCGTGGTTCGACTACTTTAAGGAGCAAATAGGATAACTAATCACCCAAATCTGTGTTACTGTTACGAATGGGTGAAGCAGGTAGGACTCAAATGCAGAATAACGAAAAGAGAGCTTTATTAAAATATATAAAGCTGTGGCAAAACAAGGCAGAATCCAAAATATCCAACACCAACGAGCAGCACAAGGAACACAGACCGTGGAAAGACATGGAGGGGAAACAATGAACCGACATGGAACACTGGGGAAGACTAGACTAAATACACAGAAGGGTAATCACAGAACAAGACACAGCTGGGCAGGGGAGGAGAAACACAAGGACAACAGGTGAACACAATCGGGTAATCAGGGAGGGAAACAGACAGAAAGCAGACAGGCAGGAAATGGGGGTGAACACTTTACACAATAAAACAGGAAACCCAAAGACAAGAAAAACACCAACACAGACAAAACTACAAACGTGACATAACCTGAGAATCGTGACAGTTACACCTTTTGAAACCAGCTTTATTCGGACTAAATACCACAAGATTACAAGATACTTTTTAAAATGTGGTCAGTTTTCCTAATTTACAGGAAATCAAACCTAAATTCTGAGTTAAAAAAGGCAAAAATGTTGAATGATTTTACAAAATGGACCTCTCGAAGACCACAGATGCTTTACATTTTAATAAAACCCAAAACATATCCATTCCTTTCTTGCACTAACATAAAACAAACCTTTATTCTGACATAAAAACATTTGGGAACGGGTGAAATTTGACCATTACATTACATTTAGCTGACGCTTTTATCCAAAGCGACTTACAATAAGTGCGTTCGACCAACAAGATACAAATTTGAAGAAAACAGAATCATAAGTACATCAGGTTTCATAGAGCAAAAACATTTCAAGTGCTACTCAACTGGCTTTAGAGAAGCCAGTCCTTTATTAGTATATAAGTGCTTTGTTAATAGTTCTATCCTCGAAGTGGAGTCGAAAGAGATGAGTGTTCAGTCTGGAAGGTGTGTAAGCTTTCTGCTGTCCTGATGTCAATGGGAGCTCATTCCACCATTTTGGAGCCAGGATAGCAAACCCACGTGTTTCTGCTGATGGGAACTTGGGTCCCCCTCGCAGCGAGGGTACAGCGAGTCGATTGGCTGATGCAGAGCGGAGTGCACGTGCTGGGGTGCACGGTTTAACCATGTCCAGGATGTAGGAAGGGCCAGATCCATTCGCAGCATGGTACGCAAGTACCAGTGTCTTGAATTAGACCAGAGGACAACAGGACGGTTAAGGTGGTCAAACCCCAGTTACTTGTTTGTCAGGGACATCAAGATCCAATTTAAATTAAATGTGTGGTGGTCAACATTTGGATCATGCTTTGGTTATCTTGCCTTTAAATCCCTGTCTATACTGTACCCTTAATAACTGCCCTCTAACCGTGTTATAGGGGTCGTATTGTGCGCACTTTCATGTTTATATGAGCCTTTGCAGACCATTTACATGCACTCAAACCTATATAACACACATAGGGAAAACCCCGAAAAGCAGAATAGGGCCTCTTTAAGAATGTCCAATCCTGATTCAAGACATTTCATTTCCTAAATGTTTGCGCCCAGCCTTTTAAATTGCGCTTATTATCTCCTCGTCTTCTCGTCCCTGTTGTGTGACTCTTCCCTCCCACGGCCCCTCTTCCTGTTGTAACGGGTCCTTGGGTTTCACGAGAGGCGCTATATGAATCCAAGTTATTATCGTATAAGAGAGCAAGGTGTGTTGGGGAACGGTGGCTTTCTGAGGGAGACGTAGGAGCACTTTGTTGCATCTGGTTGGCTGGTTTTTTACGATTACTTTATTTCCTGTCATGATTTCGTTGTGCATCAAGTTTCAAGTTTCAACGGAGTCAAGCAGAAGCAAAATAGAAACAGTTTTTCCATATGTTAAACTTAAATGAAAAGATCCTAAATGAACACTGTAAACAGACATATGCTGGATTTGTGATTCTGTCCCAGTTTTTAATCACAAGCGTTTTCCTCTGTGTCGTGTCTCTCAATCAGACTTAAGTTACTCTTACTTTAGTGACGTCTGTAACATCAAGACTGGGAAGTAACTAAGTACATTTACTCAATATTGTACTTAAGTACAATATTGAGGTACTTTACTTAAGTATTTCCATGTAATGTAACTACCCCACTACATGTATTTAATACCTTTAGTTACTTCACAGATGTGGATGAATGATGTGAAATATAATCAAGTGTTGAATCAGACTTTAGTTCCACCTGGAGTAAATCCACCAGCTACCCTGCAGTCTGCAAAGTACTTCAGACTAGCTGCACCTTCACCAGCTTTGAGAACACTTTCATGATCAATCATTATAAAACATATCATATATATTATTCTGAAATGGACCAATTTGCACTACGACTACTTTTAGTGTCGCTACTTTCACTATATTTAGATGAGAATACTTTTCTATTTTCACTTGAGGAACATTTTGAATGCAGGACTTTTACTGTAACAGAGTATTTCCTAAACTCTGGTCTTCTAGCTTTTTACTCAAGTACAAGATTGAGTATTCTACCTTTTACTCAAAGAACCAGATTTGGAGTATCTTCTACTTTATGAAGGAAAGATCTGAGTATTCCGACTTTTTACCGCAGAACAGATCTATGTACTTCTACCTTATAGATCAAAGTCCAAGATCTTGAGTACTTCTACTTTTACTCAAGTACAAGATTGAGTACTTCTACTTGTTTCTCAGCAAGAGATCAGAGTTTATTCGTGACTTTTACTCAAGAAAAGATCTGAAGTACTTCTACTTTTACCCAAGAAGCCAGATTGAATACTCTACTTGTACTGAAGAACAGATTGAGTTTCTACTTGTACTGAAGAACGCAGATCTGAGTCTTCTACTTTTACCCAGAACACAGATCTGAGTTAACTTCCTTGTACTTGGAAGACCACAGATATGGTACTTCCTACTTTGACGTGAAGTATCTGAGTACCCCCCCCTCTGGTAGCATCTAACTGTAACGCCGGCTGCACAGAGTTGGAATATGTTCTATAGACATAACGAGAGTCTCAGGTAAGAGTTGACGTCTGTTTGAAACATCGTGCAGTCAGAACACATCAGCATTCAGCTCAGGGCCGATCGGTGCGGTTCGGCCTCGTCTTTTGTCACACTTACACGTTTCACATCTCCATAGCAACTGGGACTTTCCCTTATTCCCTTATACCTCGTGTCTCAGCGAGCCCTGGAGGTGTTGAATAAACATCTTGGTCTTCAGACTTCTTTCATCACAATCATGGATTTGAGTTTGGACTTTTGTCGTGGAATAATAACACATACGATCTCCTGGCTTCAAATCCCCGTAGTTCACATTAAGCATTCTCACTGCCGGTCCTTTTAGTGTCGGGAAAGACTTTAAACGCTCTTTGCCCGTACGTCAGGAGGATACGCCACTCGTTGCTGATTGGTTATGGCTGTGGTTGCGAGAGAGGCGTACAGAAACACGATGTCAGACTGAATAATGAAGCGAAGCCAGATGGAAATCAGTCAGCTCGACATTTCTGTATCTCATTCTTAGGAGGAACATCGAGATACTCATTTTGAAGCAAGTGTCACATGTCCAGCAAAGTGAAGACGATCTTTCTATCAGCTTCGACCTCGAGCTCGTCGTCTCACGCCGTCCTTTATTCGTCACTAGAGGAACAACACTCCCGCCACTGGTAACTGGGGTCATTCATATCCGCCATTCACATTTCCTTTTTTTTAGTTTCCACAGTCTGGTGCTACCTGTTCTCCCTCGAGAAAGGAATTTTTTTTTTTTACCCAGACTGCTCTGCCTGATCTGGCCGGCCCAGATATTTGTGTCCGACCCACTTCGGTGCAGCTTTTGGATAAAATGAGGCCATGAAATCTGGAGCAGGAGCCACAACACAAAGTGACAGACAACAGGCTGACTGTGATTAACGGGTGTGTGTGTGTGTGTG
>RQJG01018632.1:0-12613 GCA_009756435.1 Chionodraco myersi
CACACACTTGATGTCAGAGAGCAGCAAGTTTTAAACAAGAGGCAGTGGAGACTTTCCACAGCTGTCTTTGTCACGGTGTGCAGGAAGCAGGACCCACATGCAGATTAAAGGGACACAAATAACTCCTTTATTTCAAGGCTAAACTATTAGAGACTGAACAGAACACTCACCGCAGACCAAGTCCTGACACAAGACGAACCGACAGACAGACAAACCAGAACTTAAATGCTGACAGCCCAGGAGCACAGCGGACGGCCCGGGGGCAAGGCAGAGACCATGGAGGAGCGAAGACCACAGCGGGAGAACTCAGGAGGCCGGGCCCGAGGGCGAAGACCGCGGCTCGAGGGGGCCGGGCTCGAGGGCAAAGCAGGCGGCGACGGAACAACTCCGGAGGACGGGCAGGATTCGGAGCCGGTGGGACAGGCTTCGGCAGGATCCCCCAGCAAAAGAGTAGTCGGCGGAACCCCCAACGGGACAGGACACAGGGTTGGCAGGACCCCCAGCGGAACCTCCAACGGCACTTGAGTAGGGACTTGAGTGGGGACTGGAGAGGGGGCTCGAGAGGGGATTAGAGGAGGGACTAGAACCGTGGCTGCTGGGGCCAGAACTGGGGCCGGAACCGTGGCTCTTGGGGCTCGGGCTGCGAGCCTGGACTTGCGACTCCTTCTCTTCGGAGCCTTCTGGAGGCTCAGTGGACCTCCGAAAGCCAGACGAGTTCCCGAGAGCGGCTCCTGCACACGAGCAGGACATGGAGAAGAAGCAGGGGTCGACTCCGGACGGAACACACCGAGATGTTTGTAGTCAGCAGGCTGGAAATCACACACCCAGAGGACGTTCAAAATCCAGCCAGGTAAGAATTTCACCATGCCTGGTTTCTCCAGAGCCAACCGGTGCGCCTCTACCAGAGCGGCCTCCTTCCACCAATCAGAGCAGCCAGCCAGATAAAAGGAAACATGTTGTAGTTCCACCTCAAATGGATCGTCTGCTGGGTCCATTTCAGGTCGGTTCGCACTGTCACGGTGTGCGCAGGGAGCAGGACCCAACGCAGATTAAGGGACAAAAATAACTCCTTTATTTCAAGACTGAACAGAACACTCACCGCAGACCAAGTCATGACACAAGACCAACCGACAGAGACAGAAAAACCAGAACTTAAATACACACAAGACTAATCACACAAACAAGACACAGGTGAGGAGGGAGGAGAACACACAGGGGCACCAGGTGACCACAATCGGGTAATCAGACACACCAGGGAACCACAGACAGATCTAAACACGACGCAGACAGATCGTGACGGGCTTTGTCCAAGATTTAAAGATCCAAACGCTTCATTCACAATATCTACAGCAGGGGTTCCCAATGCGTCGATCGCAAAGGCAGTGTGGGCAGTTTGCAGAAGACATTTGTTCTATTTTTGAAGTTAAGTTCATCCATCCTCATTTTAGTCACTAGCCCCCCACCCCCCCCAGGAGGCCCTGTAGGTAGATCTCTTGGGCTTGGTGTTGTGAATGAAAATCTATCATTTCGATCCCCATATGGAATTGACTTGATGTTCGTGCACGATGTCTGCACTGGTGGGGGTGTCGTTGTGCGCACATGGTCCACTTCACGAGAGTCGCCTGACGTAGAATGTAAAGTGTAGTTTGAGCTGATTGGCAGAATGCTGAAGGCTCCAGTGAGTGGATGGTTGAGGATGGATCGGAGCATGTGATTGGCTCTGGAGGTTTTATGTTCGTCTGTAGTAAATGTAAAACATGAGGACATCAGTTTTTACTGTTCGCTGCTTCCCCAGTCGTGCAGCGTGAATCAAAGCACGTGCCTCTGACTGTGTGTGCGCCCGCGGTTCAGATATGTCGTCGCTTAATCCGTAAACTCTGTGAGAATTAGCCGTCGTCAATCGAGACGCTCATCGATCGTTCTCTTGTTGCGGCCGATTTGAAAAGTCGTACATCAAAACTGGAGTTTGTTTTTAATGAAGCTGAGTGCGTCGCTTAACGTGTAAATGATATAGATGCTAAGCCTGTTTACATAATGAGTGTGTGTGTGTGTGTGTGTGGTGTGTGTGTGTGTGTGTGGTGTGCGTGTGTGTGTGTGCGTGCGCTCAGAGGTCACACGTGATTGGTCGGTTCGATATTGGCAGTGCTTTCAGTTTCAGGTCATTCCACTCGCTGACCTCAGACTCAGTTCAAGCATTAATTCTTAGATAACATCGATCTGGGTGTGTGTGTGTGTGTGTGTGTGTGGTGTGTGTGTGTGGTGTGTGTGTGTGTGTTGTTGTGTGTGTGTTGTGTGTGTGTGTGTGTGGTGTGTGTGTGTGGTGTGTCCGTGTGTGGTGTGTGTGTGTGTGTGTGTGTGTTTTGTGATGTGTCGTGTGTGTGTGTTGTTGTTGTGTGTGTGTGTGTGTGTGGTGTGTGCTGTGTGTGTGTGTGGTGTGTGTGTGTGTGTGTGTGTTTTGCACTCGTCAGTTCTCACAGAGGAAATCATTAACGCAGCGCTGTGTGTTTTCCCAGCGCCCGCATTAGAGAGCAGGCAGATCTGAGATCAGTGAGGCTGCACTTCACCTGATTCAGCAGCGAGAGTCTGGCTCAGCCAATCAGCAGCGAGACGTCAATAATGAACGCTGATGGTCAAGTTGCTGTGGAGCAAGTTGGTCGCTCACCTCCAGCAGCTCTTGCCTCAGAGATCTGAGCGCCTTGTTGTGGAGAAACATGAGATATTAAGCTCTTTCCAGCAAAGGGAATTGGGTGACCTTCCATTGGACGGTATAAATAATGCCCTTTAGCGGAGACAATGTGATAGATGCACCTGTGGAGAACATGTGATGGATGCACCTGTGGAGAACATAGCCGCGTTCACACTGCGGTACTTTTCCCACAAAGAATTCTTTAGTCCTCATGAACTAAGTACAGATCACGTTCACACCAGAATAAGTTCCCTGAGGGTGGATGAGGCAAATGAAGCCGCTGACGTCACTTCTTCTTCTTCTGCTTTGGGTTTACTGGCAGGCCGCAAACCACTTCACGGCGTATACTGCCGCCCGGAGTCCCCGGCAGGAAGTCCCCGGAGTTGGGGAAGGCTTCAGTAGAAGCTGCTGGGAGTCCCAGCAGCTGCTACTGAAGCCTTCCGAGTAAATCGCCAGAACGCCGACACCTCCTCCTCTCCACCGCTCCCATGTTTTATTTTGTGTTGCCATAAGTTAGTCTCTCTGCGTTTCTGCGCTGGGCTAATGCTAATGCTAATAATGCTAATAATGCTAATGCTAATAATGCTAATGCGAATAATGCTAATGCTAATGCTAATAATGCTAATGCTAATAATGCTAATGCTAATAATGCTAATGCTAATAATGCTAATGCTAATGCTAATCATGCTAATGCGAGGATAATAAAATGGCGGCTTCACAAAACTTTTTGGGAGTTTTACGGGGCGTGGTTTGCAATCCGCCAGCCAATCAGGAATATAGCTCTTTTCTCAAAAAAGAGCCGCTCGAAAGTCCCTGCTCTCTAGCAAGGACTTTCGAGGGGGTAAAAAGGTTCATGAACTACTTTTAGTTCCGGCTCTTTTTGGTGTGAACGCGATCATGAACTAAGTTCGCATGAACCTTTGTGGGAAAAGTACCGCGGTGTGAACGCGGCTATTGTGATACGAGTACTTCCAGGGTGGAGACAACGGTCTGAATGTATTCACGTTGTTCCCTTTGAGTGGAGAAAACGTGCCATCTGTGGGGACGTGCAGTCACGACGCAGTGCCGTATCGTTTCACTGCACGCTTTCTGAGCGTTAATAAACTAACGTTAAATGTCGCCGGCAGAGAAAACGTGCTCCGAAAAGACGTGTAAGTCCTGCATTTGAAAGGATAACCTGACTGTGTGTGTGTGTGTGTGTGTGTGTGTGTTGTTGTGTTGTGTGTGTGTGTGTGTGTTTGTTGTGTGGTGTGTGTGTGTGTGGTGTGTTGTGTGTGTTTTGGTGTGTGGGTGTGGGTGGCTGTGTGTGTGTGTGTGTGTGTGTGTGTGTGTGTGTGTGTGGTGTGTGGTGTGTGTGTGTGTGGTGTTAGCCATTACTATGACTTGTGGGGACCTAATCTGTTAACATAGTACGTGTGGGGACTCGCCTCCCTTATGGGGACATAATTGGAGTCCCGTGTGTGTGTGTGTGTGTGTGGTGTGGTGTTGTGTGTGTGTGTGTTGTGTGTGTGGTGTGTGTGTGTGTGTGTGTGTGTGTGTGTGTGTGTGTGTGTGTGTGTGTGTGTGTGTGTGTGTGTGTGTGTGCTGTGTGTGTGTGTGTTGTGTGTGTGTGTGTGTGTGTGTGTGGTGTTGTGTGTGTGTGTGGGTGTGTGTGTGTGTGTGTGTGTGTGTGTGTGTGTGTGTGTGTTGTGGTGTGTGTGTGTGGTGTGTGTGTGTTGTGGTTTCACGGGGAGTCTCCACGGGGAACGGATCTGGTAGACACGGGGATGTTCTCCAGATAAGTCCGATAAAGCTCCTCAAACAGCCCTTGAAATACAAATTAAAGCAAAAGTCACAAGAAAACAAAAAATGCCCTTCCTCCTGTGTTGTCAGCGCAAGGCTTAGAAAAACAAAACTCACTACACACACACACACACTCACACACACACACACACACACACCACACAACACACACACCACACCCCACGACGGAGGGGGTCATTGTTGTAAGGCTCGTTCTGACTTTGCTTCACAGCCGTCTCTTGAACGTGTCGGAGTGGGAAGAAAGGGAGGGCTGTTGCAATCTCCTGCTCCATCTCTCTCTGGAGCAACGACCAACACACACACAACACCACACACACACACACACACACACACACTGTTTCCCTCCTGTTCATTCGTGAGAAGCGTTCACACAGAAAACGTTGCTAATAGCTCGATCTCGCTGTCGCTGCTTCTGCGTTACGAAGACTCAAAAGGCTTTGTTGTCGTTGGTAGGAAGTTATTGCAAAGAGAAAATGGAGCTGCTCCAACGATGCAACATCATAAATACAACAGTTCAAACAATAAGAGACATCTAAAAAAAGAATAAAATAGCGTAAATGTTGCGAGTAAAGCAGATGGTGTCACCAACATACATACAATACAATACGCTGCCGAGAACGTTGAGAGAAATGCTGCTCCTAAAACGAGTGAAAGAATAAATAAAGATGTTTTGTCTCGTAAGAAGTTTGAAAATCTGCCAATACTTTAGCTTGGTAGGGTTGTTTGAAATAAGACGGGATATTTAGATAAATCACATCGTGTTATTATCTGGGAAAACTGATTTTGAACTATAATGAACAAGAATCAGGAAATTGTGTTAAAATAAGCCAGAAATGCTCAAAGGTTTTCTGTCAGTTGGTGATTTTCCAAAGAAACGGTTTAATCTGAATGAAAAATACGATGTTTTCAGGAGTCCAAAAACAAGACCTTCTTTGTCACTTCTTCAGTTATTAGGTCTTATATTGAGAGTAGAGGCATATTCTGACTAGATATTAGACAAATATATATAATAATAATATAATAATATAAAGACTTTACAGTGTAATGAAATACTGCTTATAGTAAGGCAAGGTGGGTAGGAAGGTAGGGAGGTAGGTAGGTAGGTAGGTCGGTCGGCTCGTCGGTCGGTCGTAGGTCGTCGGGTCGGTCCGGTAGGTCGGTAGGTAGGTAGGTAGGTAGGTAGGTAGGTATGGAGGTAGGTAGGGTGGAGGGAGGGAGGGAAGGTAGGGTGGGTAGGTAGGTAGGTAGGTAGGTAGGTAGGTAGGTAGGTATGGAGGTAGGTAGGGTGGGAGGGAGGGAGGGAGGTAGGTAGGGTGGTAGGTAGGTAGTAGGTAGGTAGGTAGGTAGTAGGTAGGTAGGTCGGTCGGTCGGTCAGTCGGTCGGTAGTATGTAGGTAGGTCGGTCGGTAGGTCGTCGGTCGGTCGGTAGGTAGGTAGTCGGTCGGTCGGTCGGTAGGTCGGTATGTAGGTAGCGTAGTCGTCGTCGGTCGGTCGGTCGGTTATGTAGGTAGGTAGGTAGGTAGGTAGGTCGGTGGAGAGATAGATAGATAGATAGATAGATAGACATGTCTGCGTTGAATTAATGAATGGTTGTATTCTCAAAAAATGTTGACATAAATAGAAAAAAAGTCATTTGTGCAATTCTGCTTTAAAAGGAAGGCAATATCACAAAAACTAAAAAACATGGAGACGTGAATGTCTGAGAAGATTTGGACAGTCTGTTCTGCACAAAAGTTCAGTTATATTTCCAGTCAAGATGAAATGTAATATTAAAGCAAGCGCTCTTAAACTTGATTGAATTTGTTCGTCCCAACTTATTTTACAATCGTCTTGATCTGCGGTGTTTTGAGGACGTTAAAACTCCGCAATCATGTTTTACTTCTTAGATGCTTTGGATTTTGAGAGTTGCAGTCCTGTCAGATTTCCCCTCATGGCTGCTGTCAGATATCTGCTATAAACTGCACTGCGCCTGTTTTAATATCACTGCAGGAGTATTCTGTATTCTGTGGAGTAAACGGCCGTCTTGACTGGATGTAACTCAACTTTTGTGAAGTACAGACTGTCCAAATGTTCTTAGACATTCATGGTTCCATATTTCTTGTTTTTGTCTTTTTAAAAGCAGAATTGCACAAATGACTTCTGCCATTTTGGTTATTTATGTCAACATCTTTTGAGAATACAACCCTTCTGTTAAAGGCGGGGTAGGTAAGTTTGAGAAACCAGCTCGAGATCGCTAGAATTTGAAAATACACAACCGGAGAAAATCTGCCACTTCCTCTCAGAGCCCCTCCTCCAACACACACGAACACGCACATGACCAATGAGGGCACGAGATCAGTGTGTGCCCCGATGGAAGGCTGACAGGCAGGTAGGCCGTCCAATCCGATTGGTTGTACTTTTTACAGTATCACGGCTTCTACAGATGAAATTTTTTAATGGATTTTTTGTCAAAGCTCTTCAGATATTCATTGCTATCGGGATGTTAAGATAATTCCATGAAATATAACAAAGTGTATCTCGAGCCGGTTTCTGAAACTTACCTACCCCACCTTTAAATGAAACTAAGCGTATTAGTTATCTCTGGCAAACCTCCCCAAATTGTTTACAAAAATCTACAATTGCACGACAAAATCTCACTGTATATTTGTGTTTAATGACAATAAAGGTTATCTATCCATCAAATTGATTTGAAAACTAGACAGATCCAGAAATGTTGCCTAATATCCAAATGTCTTCAATCTGCTGATGGTGTCCCCCTTACTTTGGTGTTCGCGGTCAAAAGTGACCGGTCCTGTTTTAACTGCTATTACATTAACACAAAAACCATTTGGTGGTGGCGAAGTCGATAGGGACTTGGCTTGGCAACAGGAAGGTCACCAGTTCAAGTCCCGGCAAGACCAATTCCTACCGAGGTGTCCCTGAGCAAGGCACCGTTCCCCACACGGCTCCCCGGGCGCCGTTCAAAATGGCAGCCCACTGCTCCTAACACTAGGATGGGTCGAATGCAGAGAAACAATTTCCCCACGGGGATTAATAAAAGTCCATCTTATCTTAATCTTAATCATCACCACATTTCATGTAACAAGCTTTCAAACTGTACATGTTGTGTCAGAGTACTGGTACACATGAAGAACTGCAGTACATATACAGAGAACAGACACTGAACATGTATTGGTGTGCCAGGTGTGATCCATGTGGGGGGAGGGGCACAAAAGAGCGGGAAATGTATCAAATTGTTGTGTGTGTGTGTGTGTGTGTGTGTGTGTGTGTGTGTGCGTGTGTGTGTGTGTGTGTGTGTGTTTTACAAAGTTGACTAAATCATCCAGAATTCAATGAAAGTGGTGATCAGCCATATGTTCAAATGTCTTCTGTGAAGGATATCATGAAGCCTTAAAGCAATCGAATGTAAAACTAAAAAGTTCTGATTGATGAAAGTCGTGAATCGGTCAGATTCGACCCGAAGACAACGGGAGGGTTAAAGCAGGATGGAGATAAAAGAAACCTCAGTTCCTCGAAACATTTCAGATAAATGATGTGTCATCTTAAATATACATTGAACACATCAACGTTTAAAAAACTATGAAGACCGTCCTCGTCCTGGAGGAGGAAATGTACCAAACGTTTTATTTCTAGAACTTCAAAGAACAACATTTTATACCTTATGTTCCATTTAATCCAATCAGAGACAAGCATCCACGGTAATACCGGTTTAATGCAGTTTTTTGTTGTTGTTACCAAATATTGGCAATTTTTAACAGTCCTGATGATTGTGAGGTTATAGTGAACAGCATGTGGTCTCTTTCATCCCTCTTTGTGGTGTGGGGGGGGGTTGCACAGCGGGGGAGTCTCTGCACAATCTTACGCTTTGAAAGTGTAAACATCAAGGTCTGTCCGAACTGAGTCACATCGTCTCCTCCACTCACCTGTGGGCCACACGCACCATCACGTTTATCAATCGGTAGTTCATCGAGTTCCTGCATGAACTTCCTCGAGGAGGAGGAGGAGGAGGAGGAGGAGGAGGTACATGTATCACGACCTCTCCACCGTGGCATCCTGGAAGGTCAAAGGCACTTAGTCGGTCCAGTCATCATGTGTGTCCACTGGAAGGTCGCTCTTAAGGTGTGTGGGAAAAAATCTAATTGCGATTTTTCTGACAAAAATTGCGATTGCGATTCGAATTGCGATATTTGTTTTTAAGCGACTCAACGGAAGTTTATTGTAAAATGCGGCCATAACTCCGGCTAGGAAGGTCGTATCAATGTACTCCCGTCTCTAGCACCCCCGCAGCCCGAGCTACGAGTGAAAGAACTAAACTTACATGAAACTTCCGTTGGGTTGCTTTAAAGTCGAGCTTCAGTTAAAGATTCACCCTGTGATAGAAACACGTGATGGAGCATCTCTAACCTGACTCAGACGGTTCACCAAAGCATCTAAAGCTCCATTGGAAGCCATTTGGAAAGGGCAGGCACTTTCAAAAGCACTTTCAAAAGCACATGTGGAGCACAGCACTTCTGATTGGTGTGGATGACTGACACACAAGAAGAAGAAAAAAAAAATTGTAAAAAAAAAAATTGTTAAAATAATTTTGATAATCGCATCATTTAAAATCGCGATTTCGATTTAAAATCGATTAATCGTTCAGCCCTAGTGTATAACACTTGCTCCACCGTAAGGGCCACCTGGAGTTACAATTCTAGCTGTTTTTCCAATCTGATGGAACACGTATCACGTTTTCTCCTCTGGAAGGCACTCCGTAGGTAAAGTCATCATGTTTTCACTTGTAACGGCACTTTTAAGGTATATTTTTAACATGTCCTCCACTGGGAGGAACTTCGTAGGTGGAGTTATCACGGTTTCTCCACTGTGGACTTACAAAAGCAATCTGGTGATCAAGTCATTATGCGTTTCCACTGTCAGGGCACTTTTCAGGTATATTTAAAACACTTTCTCCACTGGAGGTTCATTCATCACGTTTCCTCCACTGAAGAACACCCCAGAGGGAACTGTAGGTACTTCACTTGGACGGATAGCATGTGAGAGCTTATCTGAATGTTAAAGTGGCAGGTCTAGTTATAAAAGAGGAAGAAACATTATGAATACTTTGGTTTCTGATTCTCTCTCAGAGGCAGAACTGAGAACAGTCTGTCTGAACTAATCTTCCACTGCGATATCCAACTTCTCTGAACTGAAAGATAATCTTATCTCCAAGGCAACCGACACAGATTCACTTTTAGGAGGATGTTAAACGGAGCATTTCTTCTTTTGGATAAGCCTCCTTTATTCTGCTTTCTTTGCAGATATTTTATTTATTTATTTAATTTTGAATTGTGAATTTTGAATGTCCATGTTTGTACTAGTGTTTTCCTTCTTAAAATGTTTTTTAAATATTTTTGAGATGTGGTTGAGCAGGGTGTACTTGTACTTTTACTAGTCCTTTATTAGAGATGTGTCTTCTGTTTGTGTTTGTTTTTAGTGTCAGGATGGAACCCTTGTATTTTTCTCTGCAAACAGAATCTACCTACGGGTACAAATAAATAACCTGAACCTGAACCTGAGATATCCTCTCACAGCGAATAAATACAATATCAAAATGGGAGTAAAATAAAAAAACAATATTTAAAAACAAGATAAAAAGCACAATAACTAGAAACATATAAAAACACGGTAACACTTTAGATTAAGGTACACCAGTGCTCCTCAAAGTGTGGTCCGCGGACCACTGGTGGTCCGTGAGCGCCCCAAGTGGTCCGTGAGTATATTGGTAAAATTTCACATTTGAAATAAATAAATAAATGTAAGTTTTCCGCACTCTCGCGGGAATATCTCCGCAATGGAGCGAGCTTAAGTTTCACTTTCGATTGCATGATATAGCCCAGATCAACACCTTCGTCACACATGTTGCCACTTGTTTGTACCATTTTCAGGCGATTTGTAAAAAACGATGTGTTTTTGGATATTTGTGGAGTTAGGTGGTCCGCGAGTGTTTTTTTATCGGTTAGGTCCTTGGTATGAAACAGTTTGAGAAACACTGAGGTACACGTATTCACCACCAACTAGTTGTTAATTAACATGCATATTAGCAGCATATTAGCTCTTTATTAGTCATTATAAAACACGTATTAATGCCTTATTCTACAAGTACAGGTCATTAGTTCAATAACCCTCTGATTAGTGCGTATCTATTGGAAGTAAGGACGTTGCTGTGCGTGAGCTTTGGTCTTAATGTGCTCGATCAGGGCGTAATGAGGCGTTCTCTCATAGCACCAAACCAATATGGTCTATTCTTATGTAACAAGACGTGAAACTATGAGTGTTAATTGTGTCAAAACTCTAACTCAGAATGTGTTTTAAAGTGAAGTCTTGTTCATAACCAATAAGCTGGTAGTTCGACTCTAATATGTTAATGAACTACTGGTTGACGGTGAATGTGTGTACCTTCATCTAAAGCAGCCGTGTCAAACTCAATTTCATCGTGGGCCACATCAGCATTATGGTTACACTCAAAGGGCCGGTTGTAACTTTAAGACTATATAAAAATACATATATAAATATTTAATATATATAAAATAATGTATACTATTACATTATTGCCTCTGCAGAAGTTATTATGGGATAGGGTAATAACTTCATAATTAACTACACCTGAAAGCAGAAGTCTAGGGCAAATAATTGGAAGTCTCTTCAGTGCTGATGTCACAAAATGTCTTTAAAAAAAAAAAAATGAAATTCTGGAGAAAAAAGTCAAATTCTGAACTAAATTCATATTTGAGATGCATTGTGGGATATGTAGTTTATGGGCAACGTGCTTCTGTAAATCGGCATGTAACCGTATAATAAACGTATAATATTCTTTAAGAGCTCTTGTGGGGCCGCATTAAATTAAGTCGCGGGCCGGATTTGGCCCCCGGGCCTTGTGTTTGACACCCCTGATCTAAAGTGTTCCCAAAAGCACATACAAATGTCAAAATATTACGTTCAACTAGCGTAGATGGGAGCAACACATGCGTCACTTCCGGGCGGAAATTACAGCCCCGCCCACTTTTGGGGGGAAACAACGCTGTCACTTGAACGGCGGTCGATACGAATTCTGAAGTTTTTGCCACTCCGATCAGAAATGTAAGAAAACCGTGGATTCTCTCTTCGTCAAAGAGCTCGATCACGATGTCCAGACGATTACATTCAATCATTGGAAACCGACGATCGGGCTCGATATACGGTTACATTAAAATCAGTAGGCGAGGCTGTAACTTCGCCAGCTGTTACGGCCCGTCCGCACGGCGGCGTGCATTGAAGCTTCAGCGCTTCTGCCCATTCACTTTGAATGGGGTGATGTCACTTTTCGCCGAACTGCATTGTGGGAAGCGTCGCTTTGCTTTACTGGCGTGCCTCGCCGTCAGCCAATCAAATCATATGCCAGTACGAGCTCTAGCCAATCAAACCGCTGCTTGTGTGTCCGGGGCGGGAGATTCATGTGATTGGTTGTTGGTCGAGTTTCAGACACGCCCGCCGGCAAGCGACAACGCACGCCGCCGTGTGGACGCTGCGTTTCTCTCATGAGCGAGGCGGAACATAATAGTTTTAACACGCCAACAAGCTGCCGGGTCGTTTATCGATCCTCAAACGTTAAAACTAATCCAGGGTTCAGTGTTTCTGGACTTCCTATAAGAAGAAAGGACGGAAACAGAAGAGCTCTGTGGCTTCAGGCTCGATCGCCGTTCAGATGACAGCGTTGGTCCCCCAAAAGTGGGCGGGGCCGTAAAGTCACGTAGATGTTACTCTCATCTGTGGACATCGATCGCCTGCTGCTGTATTTAACCACATATCGAGCCCGGTCGTCGGTTTCCAATAATTTAATATAACTGTTTGCCTGACTGGCCGTCGTGACCGGGCTCTTTGAAGATCCACGGTTTTCTTACATTTCTGATCGGAGTGGCAAAAACTTCAGAATGTGTATCGACCGCCGTTCAACTGACAGCGTTGTTTTCCCCCAAAAGGGGGCGGAGCCGTACTTTTCGCCCGGGAGTGACGCATGTGTTACTCCCATGTAGTCTTTAGCTGAGAGTTAGTTATCTAGTTATCTCTGACCCCAGACTGTGAGCTGTCAACACCGGTTATTTCCTCGTCC
>RQJG01018634.1:0-20528 GCA_009756435.1 Chionodraco myersi
GGGCCCTGAACTGACTGCTGTCCCTCCTGGGCCCTGAACTGGCTGCTGTCCCTCCTGGGCCTTGAACTGACCAGACAATCCACACGTTTCAGAGCTGCCATAGAACCCAAGCAGAGACTGGCTGTTGCACTGAGGGAAGATGCACATTTCACAGACAATAAATCACTGACTACACATTTAATAAACGTTTTATTTGTAACAATTTCATCCCAAACAACATTTTAAACAGAAACATCAAATATAAACAATCAACACATAAAAAGTAACTATTTACAGTAAAAAACAATGAACTCAAATTGCTCAACTATTGTTCATAACAAGACTCCTGCCAAGCTGAGCTACTGCTGGAGGACAGCATGTCTGATGGCCCTGTAGGTGTTGATTGGGCGCGTGGGGGTGGGGGTACACTTGGCCAAAAGGCTACTGGCCTGGAGGTGTGAATGGGATGTTGAGTGGCGGGGGATGGTCAATGGGCTGGTGTTGGGTGTCTCTTTCCAAGTTGTGGAAGGTGTTTAAAATACAGATGTTTGCCTGATGTTCTCTGTCTTTGCAACATGGGCACAAGACTGAGAGCAAAGTGGTATGACTCCTCCTCCTGAGTCTGGCATGTGTGGTGCAGTCGGAGGTTCCTGCAGTAGAGACATCAGCTGCTCTCCCAGGTCTGTGCTCTGTGGCCTCCTCCTTGTGTCCCGTGTGGAACGCTGGGCCGCTGCTGGTGTGGGAATGGGATCCCTGGGGCTACGGGACCTACAGTAGAGGGCCTTTGCCTCTCTGCAGAGGTGGTGGGTAACCCAGGGTTTGTGGGTAAGAGGTGGTGGGTACCAGAGGCTGGGTGGGTACCAGAGGTGGTGGGGTACCAGAGGTGGTGGGTACGCAGAGGTGGTGGCGTACCAAGGTGGTGGGATACCAGAGGCTGTGGGTACCAGAGGTGGTGGGTACCCGAGGTGGTGGTACGCAGAGGTGGTGGGCGCTGTCGGTGTGCGGTACCAAAGAGGTGGTGGGGCTGTAGGTGGTGGTACCGAGAGGTGGTGGGTACAGAGGTGGTGGGTAACCAGAGGTGGTGGGCTGTAGGTGGTGGTACCAGAGGTGGTGGTACCAGAGGCGGTGGGAGCTGTAAGGTGGTGGGGCTTGTAGGTGGTGGGTACCAGAGGTGGTGGGGCCTGTAGGTGGTCGGGGCTGTAGGTGGTGGGTACCAGAGGTGGTGGGTACCAGAGGTGGTGGGGCTTCGGTGGTGGGTACAGAGGTGGTGGGGCTGTCCGGTGGTGGGTACCAGAGGTGGTGGGGCTGTCGGTGGTGGGGCTGGAGATCCACATGCTGTCCTGGCATGTTCCTCTGTGTCCAATGACAGGGTGTCGATGCTCTCTCCAGGTCTTCTACGGGGGAAGGGTTGCTCAAGCTGCTTTTTGAACTATATGAAAAGAAACAACATCAAAACAATTAAAACCTTTTTTCTGGGGATTAATTTATGCAATAGGAACATATTTATGTCATTTAAAATAAAGTCTTTCACACCCTTTGCAATACAGCATCACACATTACAAAAGGGCAAAAGGAAGGACATGAGGTCTGTATACTTCCAGCCCTTTGCGTGCCGCCTGCAGATCCACTTGGGAGAGATGTCGTCCTGTTTTGAACAAAAGCATCCGGAGTGCCTTCCATCGTGCCTTCCATCTTGCAGATGTCGACTGAAACAAAGAATAGATTCAGATTAATAACATGATTTCACAGATTTCAGATACTTGGCTTCCAGGGACTCATTGGTCAGCCTAGCATTCAGCTATCGCCGAGGATGCTACTGCGTATGTAATACAATTTATAATAAATGTTTTGTCTGACAAATGACTGCCACATTATTCTTGTCTGTCCTCACAATTTATCTGACTATAAATGCAAGATTTCCCACCACAGCATACTGTATTTAAACATTACTGAGAGTACTCTGGGTAGCTGTTATAACACATGAATACAAACTAATTAGAATACACAAATATAATATCATTATAAAGAGTTAAACACAACTGTATTGATCCCTATAGTTAAAAAACCAATATTTATAAAAATATAAATACAAAATAATAATAATATTATAATCTTGATATAGGAAATCAGATCTTACTTTATTGTGAAATGCAAGTTTACTGAACAGTTTTGTAACGACTTTCACCAGATGTTAAACTACTGAATGGCTCTGTACTGTACCTACAATATTAATTCACTTTAAAACATTAATATGTAGTTGTTACCTCCACTCCACAAACTGCAGCGACTCAAAACCAGGCCTTGTCCTTTCTGATGTTGTCCTTGTAGCATCGGTTACATCGTATCAAATAGTGTGTTTCTCCACTTCCATGATGAACACCTCGTCGTCCATTGTGCGCATCGTAGTGGAGGTGTTGTGATGAAGGAGGGGGGTCTGCTACATTAGTATATATCCGCTCATCCTTTGTGTCACCAGGATGTGTTTCCGATATGCAGCTGAAACAGTGAAGACCATCATCTGAGTGTTCTCCACCTTTCTATCCGTCTCCAAAGAACTGAACAGATTACATGTGCTCAATTCACCAGTCTACTCAAAGAAGGCTAATGTAGGCTAAAGAGGGCTAAAGAAGGCTAATTTAGACTAAAGAAGGCTAGGCTAAAGAAGGCTAATGTAGGCTAAAGAAGGCTAAAGAAGGCTAATGTAAGCTAGCCTAAAGAAGGCTAATGTAGGCTAAAGCAGGGCGTAAAGAAGGCTAAAAGAAGGCTAATTTAGACTATAAGAAGGCTAGGCTAAAGAAGGCTAATTGTAGGCTAAAGAAGGCTAATGTAGGCTTAAAGAGGCTATTTAAGTGCTAGGCTAAAGAAGGTTATATTTAGAACCTAAAGAAGGCTAGGCTAAAGAAGCGCTGAATGTAAGGCTAAAGAAGGCTTAATGTAGGCTTAAAGAAGGCTAATGTTAGGTCTAAAGAAGGCTAATGCTAGGGCTAAAGAAGGCTAAAGAAGGCTAATGTTGGCTAAAAGAAGGCTAATGTAAGGCTACAAGAAGGCTAATGTAGGCTAAAGAAGGTAGGCTATAAGAAGGCTAAAGAAGGCTTAATGTTTGCTAAAGAAGGCTAATGTAGGCTAAAGAAGGTAAGGCTTAAAGAATGGCTAATGTAGGCTTAAAGGAAGGTAGGTAGAAGAAGGCTAATGTGGCTAAAGCAAGGCTAATGTAGGCTAAAGAGGTAGGCTAAAGAAGGCTAATGTAGGCTAAAGAAGGCTAAAGAAGGCTAATGTAGGCTAAAGAAGGTAGGCTAAAGAAGGTTAATGTAGGCTAAAGCAGGGGTTCCCAAACGTTGCCATGCCAAGGACCACATAGCATTATCCTCCGGCCGGGACCCCCCTGTTTATTTAAATGGTGTGTAAAGTGCCTCCCGATAGAACCCAGTGTGTTGCCACTACATTCGGGCCTTCTGCCTGATCAAAGCTGAACACACACCCACACAACGAGACCAGTCCATTTGAGATGATGTACTCATCTAAAACTTGGAAAATGTCTCTTCGTGCTTTGCAAAATAATATTTCCTCAACAAAGCTGTCTCCTGAAATAAATCTGATGAATGCAATCCTGCGCCATTTGCTCCATCCGTGCTCTCATCCGGCTGCAGAGCGAAACATTCACTCGCTCTCACTTGCTCCAAAAGCTGAGCAGATACTCAGTTTCACTCTCAGTAGCGGCAGCTCGATTCTGATTGGCTTGAAGGGCGGTCGTGTGATTAAAAAACAAAACATATGAAAAGATTGGCATAAAAGGACACATAGATTGATAGATGTGCAGTTCCTAATAACATTAAAACAAATGTGTGACCCCCCTGGTGCCCCCCACTTTGAAAAACACTGGGCTAAAGCACGCAAAATATGGCTAAAGTAGGCTAAAGTAGGCTAATGTAAGCTACAGAAAGCTAATATAGGCTAAAGAAGGCTAAAAAAGGCTAATGTAAGCTAAAGAAGGCTAATGTAAGCTACAGAAAGCTAATATAGGCTAAAAGAAGGCTAAAAAAGGCTAATGTAATGGGGGGGTCTAAAGAAGGCTAATGTAAGCTACAGAAGCTAATAATAGGCTTAAAGAAGGCTAAAAAGGCTCTGTATATGCCTAAAGGAAGCTAATTGTTAGCTACAGAAAGCTTAATATAGGCTAAAGAAGGCTACAAAAAGGCTAATGTAGGTAAAAAGGCTAATGTAAGCTAAAAGAAGGCTAATGTAGCTACAGAAAAGCTAATATTAGGCTAAAGACGGCTAAAAAAGGCTAATGTTAGGCTAAAGAAGGCTAAATAAGGCTAAATGTAAGCTAAAGAAGGCGTAGGCTAAAGAGGTTAATGTAGGCTAAGAAGGCTTAGGCTAAAGAAGGCTAATGTAGGACTCAATAAAGGCTAGGCTAAAGAAGGCTATATGTAGGCTTAAAAAGAAGGGCTATAATGTAAAGCTACAGAAAGCTAATATAGGCTAAAGAAGGCTAAAAAGGGCTAATGTAAGCTAAAGAAGGCTAGGCTAAAGGATAGGCTAATGTAGGTAAAGAAGGCTAATGTAATGCTACAGAAAGCTAATATAGGCTAAAGCAAGGCTAAAAAAGGGCTAATGTCAAGCTAAAGAAGGCTAGGCTTAAAGAAGGCTAATGTAGGCTAGTAAAGAAGGCTAATGTAAGCTACAGAAAGCTAATATAGGCTAAAGAAGGCTAAAAAATGCTAATGTAAGCTAAAGAAGGCTAAAGAAGGCTAGGCTAAAGAAGGTTAATGTAGGCTAAAGAAGGCTAGGCTAAAGAAGGCTAATTTAGGCTCATAGCGTCTGCATGTTTTGCTGGGAATATGTCAACCCAAACTGTATGCGTACCCTTGGCGTTGTGTGAGTTCGAGGAAGTCCGTATGCATGTGTTGAAACGGGTATGTTGGTGGAGGAAAGTTTCCTCTCTGTGGTCGCTCGTTGCCTTGAGCATTGTGTCTGCAACATACCACACAGGCTCTACAGAAGCTTTTAGAACATGTAATGCAGCTGTATGTATGGAAGTGTTCATGTATTGTTGTCCCCATCCCTCCGGTTGAGACATGGCACGGCCCACGACTCGAATGAGCGGCTGTGCTGTAGAGACTAACGGGGAGAATGTTCCCTCAGGGTCTGCGGACTGTCTGTCAACCACTTCTTCTTTTCTCTGTCGGGGGCGCTGTTCTGCATATCCTTTAATATCACGAAAGGTATCGGTTGTAAAACACTTTCCCGCTCCTGCAAGAGGATATGAAACCCATGTTCGCCCACAGCTGCTCGTGTTGCTACCTTATCCGCGTGTGCATCGCCAACTGTTTCCCCATTGATTTTGATTGTCCTGGTAGGTTTAATACTGTTGACAGATTCAGTAATACTTCAGAAATGTAAATGTGATGTGTGTGGATGTCCTCTTCTTCCTGTTCTACGTCTACTCAGTTTTCATAACTATGTAGGTTATGTGAAGGGGGGGCGGCCATGTCTTTTCGTCTTTGTATTGTCCCTTTTGTCCCCCTTCTTTGTTCTGTGGTCTCTCTTCCCTGCAGTCCCTAGCCATGTGTCCCTCCTTTCCGCATCTGTGGCATAGGAATGTCCCATCTGAGTTTAGTCCTCGTCCTCGTCCTCTTCCTGTTCCTCTACCATTCCCTCGTCCTCGTCCTCTGCCTGTTCCTCTACCATTCCCTCGTCCTCTGTTAAGCCCACCTCTTCCCTGTCCTGGTCCTACAAAGAAAACCTCATTGGTTTCTCCTCCTTCTCCTACAAAGAAAGCTGATGCAGATGCTTTCTTTGGTCTTTGTTCTTTGATCTGGGATGTGGCGTGTTCTGCATCATGTAGGCATTCTTGTAAGTCTCATGTTCGATGGTTAACGTTGTGCGACTCCTGGGTGAAACCCATTCATTAAGCTTTGTTTTAGCTGCTGTACGAATGCAGAGTCAGCTACGCTGCTGTAGGGGATGCCGCCGTGAACACGGAAACAGTCTTCCATTCTTACTCTGAGGTCCTGCACTGACTCTTTTCCCCTTACCTACATCCCGAGACTTTTGTGAATCACGTCTTAGGGCAAAAGTCCTCTCAATGCTCGGTACACTGGAACCAGAGCATTGGGTAAAGCCTGGTCACCTGGTGGCATTGGGCCTCCATCTGCTGCTGTTCCCGTGGAAACGCCTTTTGCCCTTGCCCTCATGGCCAAGGATTACCATAAGGGTTCTTAAAGCTTCATGTCCGTTTAAACCATATGACGCTATTGATGCAGTATGGTCAAGGACAAACTGCGCCGGGTCCTGTTTGCATGGAGTCAGTCCCTCACAAGCCTTTTCACACTCGTCCATTGTCCATGGGCGGAACACTTCTAACATTCTTTCTAGGTCTTCGCCAACTCCACAGTGCGGGTTGGCCACTTGTACTAATGGATAAGCGTCACCCTGATATGCTGTTCCGTCGAAGGATCTTTCTGCTTCTCTTAATTCTTCAACAGGATATAACTTGGTTTCCTTTCCTCCTTGCTTCTTGTATGCGGAGGCTTATTGTTGCTGCCCATTCTTGTTCTATGGTTGTTTTGTCTCTTTCTCTCTTTGCTTTTTCTCTTTCTCTCTTTCTCTTGCGCTTTTCTAATCCTTTGCTCTTCCCTTCTATGCTCGACTATTATCGCCGCTGTGCGTGCAGCATCAATTGATCCTGACGTCCATGTCTCCTCGTCTGCTCTCATACCTTCCTCTGCTCCACCTGTCCGTATAACTGCAACCCGTAGTTGAGCTTCTAACTTCTTTCTTTTCTCGCCTTGCGTTGTTCCAGCTGTTGCTGCTCTCAATTTGTCGCTTAATTCTCTTACTGCTGTTTTCTCCAGCTTCCCTTGGGAGCCGCACTGTTTATACCATTTGCTACAATAAATGGTGCTGCCATGACTATATACTTCCATATGTCTCATGTCCCCTGAGGCGGCAGGCTTACTCCCATCGGACCCCATGATTCTAGCTGGTGTTCCTACCGGACGACGTGTCGGTCGGAACCGAATCCCTAATTCACCACTGCGTGCACTTCAACAGACCACAGAGTGTGTGTTAGCACCGTTAGGTTTCCACTTCGCTGATTCCACTGGTGACACTTTTACACACCGCTTTCACTCAATCACTCATACATGTACCCAACGGCACGTCGACCCTCCCTTTAGGCGGAGTAGCCTTTCTCTATCAACGTTTCATCACCCTCCTTAATGGTGGAGTAACCGTGTCTTACCCGTTATCTGTGGTCACCGGTCCGGTTCGATTCCGTCAATCGTGTCCAGGATGAGCGAGGTTGGACATATAAGCACCGGCCCGGCCACGAGTTCTGCGTCCCGGGTCTTTCTCGGGGTCGGCTGATGATCCCGGCTGTCGACAGACTGCGGCGTGTCGTCTCCTTCCTCCTTCCCGTCACGATGTTGTTGGAATCCGGCTCGAAGGACCAATTGATGTGGGGTATCTAATATTACTTTGTAAGGGTAAAACCCAGCTCGGTTCAATATACCAAATCCAGTGAACAGAGATAACAGTACTCGAGTTTTCAATTCAGCTTGCTGCACGGAGAATCGGCGAGCGACCTGCAAATGTCCGCTCTCAACCAATTCCGCTCGCCGGCGGCAGTGGTTCAGTCTGTAGGGGATTGGACTTTGGACCGAAGGGTCGACGGTTCACGTCCAGATCAGACCAAAAAATACGGAGTGTGGACTGGTACTGGAGAGGAGCCAGTTCACCTCCTGGGCCACTGCCGAAGTGCCCTTGAGCAAGGCACCTAACCCCCAACTGCTCACTGGCGCCGGCTAGACTGGCTGCCTCTGCTCTGACCTCTCAACTGCATGTGCGCATATAACTGTGTGTATTTGTATATGTATGTGCATGATGTAAAAAGTGTGTACTGTATGTACCTGTATAAAAAACGAGTGTGTGTGTACGACAGAGTGGAAACTGAATTTCCCCTCGGGGGATTAATAAAGGTCCATCTTCTTCTTCTTCTTCTTCTTCTTCTTCAAGTGCAACCCTTTTATTTTCAACAATACAGTAACATGACAACCATGTGGTAATGACCAACACCAATATGTGTTTGTGTGTATCTTGTGACTCAGTCATGTGAACTTGTGTGTGTGTGTGTGTGTGTGCTGTGTGTGTGTGTGTGTGTGTGTGTGTGTGCTGTGTGTGTGTGTGTGTGTTGTGTGTGTGTGTGTGTGTGTGTGGTGTGGTGTGGTGTGTGTGTGGTGTTGTGTGTGTGTGTGTGTGTGGTGTGTGGTGTGTGTGTGTGTGCTCCTGAACAGACTGGTCTCTGTTCCTCCCTTCCTGACTAAGAATCTTCTTGAACACTTTATGAAAACACATTTATGAGAACACATTATGAAAACACATTTATCCTTCAATAAACTCTAACAGTTGATAATTCAGAAGGACCGTTATCCCATGGCCTCTCTAGGAGTCCTGCAGGATATGAATGATCCAATTAACTAACGTCTGCACAGGAGCGCACACACATGTCCCCTATGCAGCTACGCACCAACATCCTTATCGTTTCCTAGCTAGTGCGTGCTGGATAGGAACCACTAACCCACAAGACCCTAACTGTATCTGGTCTGAGGAAGCCCCTCTCTTGGAGTTCCTCTGACCTCTCACCAATCAACATGGGTACATCTGCTGTCAATTTGCAAAGACCGTTGATGATTAGCAAAGAGACTCCCGGGCCTCTTCTACTGACTTTCTGAAGAATACTCATCCACGGGCAATCTTTTTACTCAAGGCAGAAATCTCAGGCTGTACTGCCCCTCACCTGCTCACAGAGAGCCACAGAAAACCTTCTGTTTCTTAACAAGTCAAGTGGAAGAAAAGACCATTTGCGCTAAATCTACTTCTACTAAAAATGGGACATCATTACAGGCAGTACTCGAGTTGAGGGGGGGGATGAGGGGGGATGGCATCCCCCCTCAAATAAAAACGGTCAAAATCATCCCCCTTCTCAAACTGCCATCCCCCTTTCCATCGCTTATGTGATGTTATCAATGAACGTGGCGCTGGTATTACTCTATTTCAACATTCATTCAGCGCATTTTGAGTAAAATACTGTGGGCGAGGGAGCACGCACACGCAATGACATGTTTACCAAGTCACTGACGCTCTACTATGCGAGTGCCCTAGAGGGCGCCAGAGCGCCGTGATGCGCCTGTTTGATCGATGCCAGAAGTGCAGGTAACGGTCATCACAACGGCCAAGCGACCAGGAGGACAACGCGATCTGAGGGACTTCATATTTAAAAATACTAAAAATAACATTTCAGGGAAGTCGAGAGTCAGTAATCTTAGTCATTACTTTAATCACCAAAGGTGGAATCTATGGACATAAGCAGCAATAACAACTTAGTTTGGAGTTATACGTGTTTCTCTCGTGTTATCTAGCTGGTCAGACTCAACACTGGTGATGAAATGATACCACCAGCTCCAGAAGAGCTGAAGCCCCTCCTTCAAGCAGTGAAGACTCTGTCATCTCCACAGCTGAGTGTTGTAAGGAAATATTTGTATGTATTCATGTTAGCAAACTATGAAGAAGCTTAAAATGGGAAATGATTTGTGTAGAAAACTGTGAGCTGGATTTGGGGCCTGTTGACATGTGGTATTGAGAACAAAGGAAGATGGGGGAAGGTGAGGGTTTGACTTACAGTGAACTCAGATCTAGGAGATAATGAAGCTAAGCTCCTGTGATTGGGGAGACTTAAGAAGTGAGGTGTTGGTGATATTTGGGCAGCCAAAGGCCAAAGGTCTGGAAGGGAGGATCAGATAACTCCTCCCATTGTTAGCACTGTATAAACACAGGAAGTGAACACATATTTAATTAAGTCAGATAAATAAAAGCGAAGTGAATATGGAACATCAGAATGGTAAAGACAATTCTGAAATTCCAGGGAGTTACCGGGGGCAATGGGAACAGATTAAGAGATTGATTTTAAGTGGAATCAAACAGGGGGCCAAAGAGAAGGCTTGTAATGATCTCCGATTCCTACACGATAAGATGATAACAGAGAATAGAGTGGAAGATGACGACACCGTAGGTCATTTGGGCACAGCATTGAATCTATCAACTTGCACACCTAAACGAACAGAAGCCCGGATGGTTTGCCCGTAGCGAATGGAACAAACAAATACAAGCACTAGATAGATTGAGGAGGATTTGTCACAATGCTGCCCTCGCAATGATTGGGATTTATGTTCCTAAATCTCCCGGGTGCAATGGCAATCCAAAGCCCCATAGCAACAGATGAAGATAAAGACACGAAGGTGCCTACAGATGGAGATATTCTTGACTATATAGCGGAACGAGTCGAATATTATACAACAATGCAAAATAAGGGTGTCTCTAACTCAGAGCAGAAATCTCAAACGGGGCCCATACAAAACCCAGCCATTCCCACCCGCTCCTCTCTCCTTTACCCGGACTTAGGTACTACACAGCCCCCTCCCCCTTATTCTCTACCCGACGAAAGCGCTAATAAATTGCAAATGATAGTGGCAGATGCATCGGACACAGGAGGAGGGGAGACTGCCATGAGCGTAGGGAACTATAGAATGGTGGGCACAGTAGCGTTGAGTCCGTTAAGGGGCGTCCCTACTCCAAAGAAAAGACTAAATGTTAAAAAAACACAAGTTTCCTCCCCGTTAGACAGAATAGACAGCGCACACACCACGCGGAGGCCTAGTTTTAACACAGACCAGGAGGTGGTTTCCCCGAGAAGGGACAGTCGACCTGATAGGGAGCCCACCTCAGAACAATTGACTTCCCTTCTGACAGATCTTACAAAGAGCCACTCAGGCGCTACACAGACAGAAATAACATACATAACTGACCTCCTAGACGAGAGGGAAATACGAGAAAGACGGTGCTATGAACAACAGATTCAAGATAGACGCAAGGAGGAAGTCAGGGGACAAGAACAGAGCGGATATGAGGGCTCGGTAGAAGATATAGAGGAAATTAGGGAGAGGAGAGGCCAGCACACAGGTGTACGCAGGCGTGCTGAGGAGGGGGAGAAATGTGATCCTTTTCAGAACAGATCACGCCAGACATCGACGTCTTATTACCCATGCGCTGAGGGGGGGGCGTCGGGCCATGAAAGTGAGGAAGAGACAGCGAACCACAGAAGTGGGGGAAGGTCAGCTGGCCATTTACAATGGAGCAGGAGGCCAGGGTCATAAAGACAGCTGTCGGGACACTTTCAGCCGGAACAAGCAGGACAGGAAGAGGAAGACAGCAGGGGGGCGAGGTGCAAAGTGAAGCTGATATCTCTGTCAGGAACAATCAGTGAACGAGTGGAAGCAGGTCAGGTCCTTTCAATGCCCCGTAACAGATCGAGGTCTCACCACACCGCAGAGGACACCACCAAGCATGCTTTTATTGCTCCAGTATTACAGGCGCCTTTAGTGGCCGCGCAAAGTGGGAAAACGGCTTATCATCCTTTCACACTAGGGGACATACATGCGCTGATCGATAAAATGCCGTTGCCTACTGAGGGAGGGAGACATTGGATGCGAAGGTTTGCGGACATGGCTGTAGGACAGACTATCTGTCTGGGAGACTTCAGGAGAATACTAGCACAACAGACTTCCTATTATGAGGTAGAAAGAGTCGAGGATAGATCAGGAACATCAACAAAGAATGCATCCACATGGAGAGACACGAAGTAGATAGACATCATGGTAGGGAGAGAACTGACCATGCATATACAGCTGACATGTTGCGTGATCTCCCGTCTGACCTGTGGGCGTCGCACTCTCATGATGTAGCTTTCTGCTTAAAAGCCACACCAGTAACATTTGAGGTGAGCAGCTCTGTGCCTGTGAACCGGTCGCAATACCCGATCAAACCACAGGCCAAAGGGGGCGTTGACAAGGCAGTTGAGGCACTGAAGAGAGCAGGGGTGTTAGAACCCTCACAAAGCGTTTGGAATACTCCCATACTTCCTGTATCAAAGCCTAGCGGGGAGTACAGAATGGCTCATGATCTGAGAACCGTTAATGCTATTACGACTACAGCTCTGATACCAGTTCCTAACCCCTACACGGCTATCTGTAATACCTCACCTGAACATACATGGTTCACCTGTGTTGACCTGGCCAACGCTTTCTTCTGCATACCTCTGGCAGAGAGGATGAGACCTATTTTTTCTTTTACAATAGGAGGGGAGAAACTGCAATACACGAGACTACCACAGGGCTTCAGTTTGTCTCCGGGGATATTTAACAAAGTACTCAGGGAACAGCTAGAGGGCGTTACATTGCCAGAGGGGGTAGTATTGATACAGTATGTAGACGACCTTCTCATCGCAGCACCTTCTGCAGCCTCTTGTTTGGAGGCCACCAGAAACCTACTGGTGCGCCTCCACGCATCAGGGTTCAAGGTCTCCAAGAAAAAGCTACAATGCTTAAAATGGGAAATGATTTGTGTAGAAAACTGTGAGCTGGATTTGGGGCCTGTTGACATGTGGTATTGAGGACAAAGGAAGATGGAGGAAGGTGAGGGTTTGACTTACAGTGAACTCAGATCTAGGAGATAATGAAGCTGAGCTCCTGTGATTGGGGAGATTTAAGATGTGAGGTGTTGGTGATATTTGGGCAGCCAAAGGCCAAAGGTCTGGAAGGGAGGATCAGATAACTCCTCCCATTGTTAGCACTGTATAAACACAGGAACCAGGCTGTGTTCAGTCTCTCTCCTCTGGCTGGCTCACGTGACCTCAGGTAAATATGGGATCCCACAGATAACTGTATTTAATGTGTACTGTATTGATTGTATTGCATTGTCATATTACCATTAAAGTAGATTATTGTTTAACGGTTACTTGGTAGCATTGGATTCCTTCCTGTATGATAACCAGCTTGTTAGGGACGTGCGGAGATTTGAAAAAGCGGACCAGTTGTCCTTACAAATCTTCAACAATACGCAGCAATAACAACTTAGTTTGGAGTTATACGTGTTTCTCTCGTGTTAGCTAGCTGGTCAGACTCAACACTGGTGATGAAATGATACCACCGGCTCCAGAAGAGCTGAAGCCCCTCCTTCCAGCAGTGAACACTCTGAGTCTCCACAGCTGAGTGTGCACGTGGGTTTAGTCAGATGAACACTTTAACCACAACTAGAAGCTCCCTAGAGGTCAAAAGCATGTCAGCCTTGCTTTTCATCAAGTGAACCTTCCACTGAACAAGCTCAGACCAGAGGTATGTCAAGCCTTGGCTTCAAAGCCATTGCTTAGCTAACAATCCGAAAGCAAGAGCCAGAAAAATGGAGACCAAAAAGCATGATTATGAAAATGTTTGTAAACTTCTATGAGATGGGGCAGAGTGGAGGAGGCAGCCGTTGACAACATTGGTCCTATTTTGTATTTTCTGTATAATCTTTTAATATATTTTCTAAACAATTTCAATTTGCACTTAATGCCCTGTTAAAAAAAGTAACATTGGGAATGTTAACATCAAATATTTGTATTTTAACTGCAATAAAATGATAATAATAATAATAATAATAATAACTGATATTTCTATAGCGCCTTTCAAGGGACCCAAGGTCGCTTTACGGGAATAGGGCACAAACAAAACAAAACAAAACAAAAGTCAGACAGACAAAACAACAGATCGATTTAAGGGCCGAAAGCCTTGATGAACAGATGGGACTTGAGGGTCCTTTGAAGGCGTCCAGTGTGGGGATGTTGCGAATCTCCGCAGGGAGAGCGTTCCAGAGGGCGGGGGCTGCCACACTGAAGGCTCTGTCCCCGAAGGTTCTCAGTTTGGTGCGGGGGGTGGTGAGCAGGCCAGAGTCTGAGGACCGCAGGTTCCGGGGTGGGGCATGTGGGTGGAGGATGTCCGATAGGTACTGGGGGGCAAGGGCATGGAGGGACTTGTAGGTCAGGAGGAGGACTTTATAAGTTATGCGGAACTTGACCGGCAGCCAGTGGAGGTGGATGAGGTGGGAGTGATGTGCTGCCAGGGCTTTGTGTGCGTGAGGACCCGAGCTGCACAGTTTAGGACATACTGGAGCCTGTCCAGGGTTTTGTTGGGAACCCCGAACAGGACACCATTGCAGTCGTCCAAGCGGGTGGTGACAAACGCATGCACCAGGGTCTCGGCAACCGACTCCGAGAGTGACGGTCGGAGTCTGGCAATGTTCCTCAGGTGGTAGAAAGCCGATTTGGTCACTGATTTGACGTGGGAATGGTAGGAAAGGGTGGAGTCGAGGATGACACCCAGGTTGCGGGCTTCAGGAGATGGGGAGATGGAGCAGCCGTCGACCTCAAGGACGAAGTCACCAACCTTCTGGAGCAGGGCCTTGGGTGCCACGACCATGAGCTCTGTTTTACCGCTGTTCAGCTTCAGATAGTTTGAAGACATCCATGTCTTGATGTCATGCAGGCAGTTGATGAGAGACTGAGGGGGGAGCTGGGAGGATGGAGTGGTGCTGAGATAACAGTTGGGTATCATCAGCGTAGCAGTGGAAGTTGAGTCCATGATGTCGGATGATCTGGCCGAGGGGGAGCATGTAAATGGTGAACAGGAGGGGGCCAAGTACAGAGCCCTGGGGTACACCGTGGTGGACTGGGGCCGGGGGTGAGTTTGAGCCACTGATGGAGACAAACTGTTTCCTGTTGTGGAGGTAGGATGTGAACCAGGACAGCGCTGGGCCAGTGACACCCAGGAGGTCTGAGAGGCGGGTGAGGAGGATGTTGTGAGAGATGGTGTCAAACGCTGCAGAGAGGTCCAGGAGGATGAGGATGCTGAGGCGGCCAGAGTCAGCAGCAATGAGGAGGTCGTTGGTGATCTTGATGTCGGATCCATTTTTTTCCTCAAATTTTTCATGAAGAATTTACAGAATGATTTAATTAATTACGATACAAATGTAACCCTTTAGATGCCCAGTTTTGATCGTATACCAGTAACTGCTTTTTTGAAAAAATACACTAATTCAATATTCTAAAAATTATTTTGACTTTCTTATTAGTACAATCAGCTGATCCATCTGCATAATAAATGAGGGACTGTTAACCTACAAGATTTGTACCATAGACTTCCATTATAACCACATTTTTGTATCCCCTACCCCCCTTTAAATGAAAGTGAAAAAAGATGTTGCACTAATTGACGCTAAATGTTAGTGGTGCCATGGCAACCCGGGGACCGACTCTAATTCTGAGGTGCCTTGGTTAAGAGCAAGGAAAGGAGTATCTGAGCATCCATCACCTGCATGTTGTTTTCGGAGTATAATAATTATCTTCATGCTGGTTGGTCTCCCACCCTCTGCAGGTTATCAGCACAAAGTATGTCCTCATAAAATCCACCATCCCCCCCAATTTTTTTTTACAACTTGAGTACTGATTATAGGAACATCAATATAAAAAACCTCTATATTTAAGAAGAAAAAATTGACTTGTCCATCCAAGTTTTAACACACATGAATATATATAAAAACACACATATATTAGATGACATTAAAAATGAATGTACCAGAAATACGCTATCCTAAATTTTCTGCTCAATACTGTACTTCATTCCCCAAAAAAAATTCTCACTCCAAGCTGAATTCTAAAGGTTGGCAGCCCAACACACACACACACACACCCACACACACACACATTCACACCACACACACACACACACACACACACCACACACACCACACACACACACACACACACACATTTTCCTAGCAAAAATAATGGGGTTGCTAAGCCGTTGCTAGGCCAATTGTTGGAGTTGCTATAGCAACTTCAAGCTACCCTGTGGCGCCGCCTCTGGATGACATCGTTGCGAAATTATGAACTGAGTCATTTCCAAGATTGAGTTCCAATGATAGACTGGAGTGGCAGAGCATCAGCTGCACGACCCGCCCTCAAGTGCTTCACCAGAAGGACGGGAGGAGGGACTTTGTGCCTCAGTCGTTGATCATCAAAGGTAGGCGAAGTACATGTTCAATGCGGGCCGCCGTGCCGACTTAGTTCATGTGTAATTGTCCCTTGGCTGTGGGCGCCCCGTCCTGATTGGTGTTTATATACATGGTGTTGTTCTGTGTGGTGGAGGGTCGCTGTCATCGATGCGTTTTGCACCCCGGGCCGCTGTTCTGATATCCCGCTGAAGTACGCTGTGACGTAATAACTCTGCTTTCTGTCGAGGGAAGGGGGGGGGGGGGTCAGAGGGCCTAGGCAGGGCCGGTTTGTGTCAATGATGCACCCCCGTCGTGAAATGCACCCTTGACATGGGAACGCGCATTTCAACGTATAGTGCGCTATTCCAGCGTTGTCTTTCTGATGGTTGGGTCGTCGAATCCTGGATCTTTTATTCACTCCTCACTTATTTTTCAGTTAATTTGGTATTTCATATATATTTGTATTTAATTGTGACGTCCTGTCTGTACACTTGTAGTCGTGCTTTACAATGTATTGTTTATTTTGACATCACGTGCTTGAGGGTGGGATTCATAGAAACGTTTTATTTTGGGGGTGCTTTTTAAGAACGGCCTGGTTGCCACGGCACCCCTTGCTATCTCTGACAATAAAACGTCACATTCATGAAACGTGCTCCATGTGTTGGTGCTAGTCCTTCAACTACCCCCTCCCACGTGCTTGAGGGTGAGATTCATAGAAGCATCTTTTTTCGGGGGGTGCTTTTCATGGCAGGCCAGGGGGTGCATTTCACGACGGGGGTGCATACTTTGACACAACACCGGCTCTTGGCACTGGCGAACTAGGCGGTCGACTAGGGCGCCAGATCTGGAGGGGCGCTGCGCTGGGAGAAAAACGTTTAAAATATTTGTACATCATTTTCTGCCCTTGATGTAAAACATTTACATTAATAATTGACAGTGGCGTGCGGGGAGGTGCGTGGCTGTGAGGCAGATTTACAAATATTATATTTTGACCTTAATCAAAATATTCGGTTATTTTCAAAAGCTTTTTTATTCTGAAGTTTCGATTCATTTCAAACAGACCGTTCATCAAAAGGATACCAACGTCTAAACACTGGATTGTTCTCTCTTAGTCAGATCCCATGTTCATCACAGTGTGGTCTCACCGTGACTTGAGATGGAGTCCATGCTCTCCTTCTGGACAACAATCTCTATTTCTGTTTCTAAAAGTCCTCCTGATCTTCCTCTAGTTTCAAAAGTCTAGCTCGTTGTTTGCGTCTCCCGTCTCTGCGTAGAATAACAGTAACAAAGAACCTGTGGGCTCACGTGCGCCCCCTGCAGTGCAGCAGAGGTTATGGCTGCCTCTCCTGGTGCTTTGTTCTTTGCGTTGTACGATGAGACCAGCGAGCCTGAATATCATATATAAGTTCTTCAGAGACTCTGGATGGAGAGGATAAATGTAATAAAGGGATCTACGAACATTCCATTGGTGACAGACAGTGAGACGGTGCAGGCATGCGCTCAGGCCCGCGCTCCAGCCAGTTTCTGAGGGGTGACGCGTCTGAGGTGAGGCAGAGCTCCTCTGTGCCTCACCCCACAGTGGCTGGAGCGCGCCAGTTAAGTGCCCGCTAAATTAGTGCCCGCGCTCCAGCCAGTTACGGAGCGTCCACACTACAGCTCCAAAAATAGCTTGGAGCTGGGCGTGTCTGGAGCTTGGGGATTTTATTCAAGCAACACGACCAACAACCAATCACATGAATCTCCCGCCCCCGACATACAAAGCAAAAACCCCCGGGGATTTTATGCGAGCAATATAAATATATATATATATAAACTCCCCAAACAGGCGAAAACCTACCAGTTTCCCCCACTGTCTCTGCCACCTCCCTCCATGCCTGGTTCCTCCGGTTTGTATCCCGGTAGGTGAAGAGGGTCTGGTCATACAAAACCGGGTGATTCGCTACGGTGATAGTTAGTTTCTCCTCCGACTTTTTTTGAAATATAGAAATGAACGGCGGGATAGCTCTCCCAGCTTAGACGCGGTTTGATTGGCTGGCGCTTCAGCTGTCAGATTTTGGGAAACGGGATTTGATTGGCTGGCGCTGGCTACTCCGGCGTCCAGGCGACCAGAAGTTGAACAATGTTCAATTTCTGGTCGCCTGGGACGCCTGAGACGCCTCGCTCTGCTACCCACAATTCAGTTCGGCGAAAAAGCGCGGCTACGTGACGTCACCCCATTGAAAGTGAATGGGCAGCTTGGAGCTGCTTGGAGCTTTCGACGCTGTCGACGCTGTAGTGTAGACGGGCCGTTACTGTGGGCTTACGAGAGGCAGAGGTCGTCCCGCCTCTCTCCTCATCGCTACCCGTAGTTGTAGTGGAGCTCGGTACATTTGCTGATTTTGACTATAAAAAGCGATTGGAATCAAACAGAAATCACATTTACACACAGATCAGTGAAGACATTTTAATATTATTACTATTTAGTTTTTCTTTAGTTGTTTTTCCGTTACATTGGAGTATGACAGGTGAGGCACTGCCTCCCTGCCTGCACGTCGCGCGGCAACATTTTTCATAATGTGCCCTTTACCATGGGCGCTGAAAGTGGGGGGTGTTAAGATGCGCCCGCTGCTCCCAGAGAGAGAGAGAGAGAGAGAGAGAGAGAGAGAGAGAGAGAGAGAGAGAGAGAGAGAGAGAGAGAGAGAGAGAGAGAGAAGAGAGAGAGAGAGAGCAGAGCGAGAGAGAGAGAGAGAGAAGAGAGAGAGAGAGAGAGAGAGAGAGAGAGAGAGAGAGAGAGGAGAGAGAGAGAGAGAGAGAGAGAGAGAGAGAACTCCATTATCAACGTAAGAGCTTGTGCCTCTTCCGAGGGTGCCACTGCTAAGTGCACTTCACCATAAACGTTACCGTTTACTTTCTCCGTCTTTATGTAGATATGACTTTTCTCTGTTCACCTCCGTCCCGTTGTTTCCATAGCAACAACAACTTCCTGTCAACAGCGCTATTTCTCCTTCAAAATAAAAGCACGACAATACAAAATAGGAAGCCGAGCCAAATTACACTTAAGACACGACTGCAACGAAAGTAACAAACACAATCCTTTTCAATTTCAAAGAACACAAATTGGGTTACATTAACACATAGGTATAAAACAACACTACTGTAGAATAACAACAAGAATGCCTGATTACTTCACGCCCCCCCTCTTCTGTGATGCAGCTCAAGTGCTTTACAGATTCAAAATAAAGATGCAGGAACATTATTAAAAACAAGTTATAAACAAACAGAAAGAGTTATATCACTGAACCATAACTAGGTGTATATACAATACCACTTAAATTGCCCCAAATTAAAAATATAGGTATTTCATTTACTTTTAAAAATGCTGTTCTAAGATCCAATGGGAAGACAGAAAGCAGCCGCCCCAGATTTCTTGTGCATTTGATGCTTTTTAAAGAAATGCATCGGAGGGTCTGAGTTTCAAAGCCTTGTTACTCATCAAAGCACCAGTGCAGTGATGCCAGCACACTTTGAATGAATTACAATGTATTTACTGATTATTTAGGGTGATCAGTAAAAAGAGGATTGCAGTAGTCCAAGCGACTATAGTGAGACAAACATGTCAAACAGTTTCTGAGTTCAAAATAGTCTCTGCAGACACTTTCAAACTTGTCCGGACAACTTTACCGTAGACACATTGAAATGCTTTTAAAAAACCTTTTTCTTTAAAAAGGTCTGCTGCCTGTTCTGAGGACAACGTGTGGACGTGTCTCTGTCTCGCTGTTTGTGTATTTCATGCCTAATAATGGAGTTCATACAGACCTGAGATCAGCAGGAACACCAGTCCTCGTCTCTGCATGGCTGCACGTATATTTGAGATGATCCGTTCGACTCCGTCCCGATGAGAGACAACGCCAGCAGAACCAGAACCAGGACCAGGTCTATCTCTTGCTTTAGACTCACCTGCTTTAGTGCAACGGAGAATACTTTAAACTTCAATATTTCATTGTTCTATGTAACATTCTGCATCTACAGCAGTTTTGAAAGTGGTACTGTTGTGCAGAAATGTTCAAAAAGGTCAAAGGAAAGTCCAAACAAGAATATGATGAAGAGCCAACAGTAACAATGTTTTCTGAGGCTGAATAAAGCGATTGATTCATCCATTAAAAGTGAAAACATCTGCACAATTATCAATATTTTAAAGCTTAATATATATTTACATATGAAGTTGAATTACCTGGAGGAGCTGCGTTAGTTGTGGGTCAGCGGATCTTTATAAAGCTGCAGGTAAACCCTGACGGCACGTTCACATTTGGTTAAAGATGAATGCAAACAGGCAGAAAGCACACAATGACTTATACAAATGTAAAGATGTATAAGCAAAACATCCTGAATACAGCAAAACAGCATGAACATGATCTCTGTGTTTAGCCTCGGTTTGTAGTCTTTGTCTTTGTCTAGTCTTACAGTGTTTGTGTAGTGATATTGTAGGCCTTTTGTAGTGTTTTGTAGTTTTTGTAGTCTTTTGTAGTGATTTGTGGTGTTTTGTAGTGTTTTGTAGTTTTTGTAGTGTTTTGTTTTGTTGTCTTTTGTAGTCTTTTGTAGTGTTTTGTAGTGTTTTGTAGTCTTTTGTAGTCTTTTATAGTGTTTGT
>RQJG01018635.1:0-12822 GCA_009756435.1 Chionodraco myersi
TCCGTCTCCGGCGTAGCCAGCGCCAGCCAATCAAATCCCGTTTCGGAAAATCTGACAGCTCCAATCAAACCGTGTCCAAGCTGGGAGAGATATCCCGCCGTTCATTTCTATATTTCAAAAATAGTTGGAGGAGAAACTAATTATCAAATCACACTAATTAGCAAATCACCCGGTTTTGTATGACCAGACCCTCTTCACCTACCGGGATACACACCGGAGGAACCAGGCATGGAGGGAGGTGGCAGAGACAGTGGGTGAAACTGGTAGGTTTTCTCCTGTTTGGGGAGTTTATATATATATTGCTCGCATAAAATCCCCGGGGGTTTTTTCTTTGTATGTCGGGGGCGGGAGATTCATGTGATTGGTTGTTGGTCGCGTTGTTTGAATAAAATCCCCAAGCTACAGACACGCCCAGCTCCAAGCTTTTTTTGAAGCTGTAGTGTGGACGCTCCGTTACGTCGAGGCGTGCAGGAAACTAAACCCACCTCCCCTGAACATAAGTCGACTGTCAGCCTGCCTCCAAGCAGTAGTGCTTATAAACACACTTTATAAAGTCAGGCAACACTAACCAGGCTTCGTGTGATTCTGTTTATTTGTGCCTTACTTTGACCATCCGTTCACTGTTATCGATCATTGTGGAGAGAGGCAGACGTGTTGTTTTGTATTATAGCAGCTATCGGATGGAATCAATACATGGGCTGCACAGGTTGTCATGTCCGACTATCACAAGTAGAATCATAATAAAAATACGCCGGTAAAATGTGCCTGTAGAAAACGGTTTATGCCACAATAGGATAGCAATAGCAAGTAGTCAGTTTAGCTTCAGTTGCTATGCTAACATCACCCGTTTTAAACCAGAGAAACTTTCATAACAGCGTTGTGATGCAAAACAGCGTCAATTAAGACTGACACACATTCACTTAAGGCGAGACACGGCAGGCAAAAACATCGTTTTTCAAGTACTGGTCAATTTTGAGATGTTGTGCTATTTTGATTCTATAACATGTTTTCTTTCAGGCTTTTGGAAGGAAGACATACAAAATACACATTTAAGTGTTTATTTTACTATAGTTTGTCTATTTGCGTCTGTAGATTTCTCCTAAATTCACCAAAAGTTAGCATTCTAACGTAACATAAAGTACCGCGACCGCTACGTGCACCATGTCAACATAGATATTGTTGGAAAGCTGTGTCTCTCTTGCACAATCTCATCAGATCCAAATATGGTCATTTCCTTTGTATCAGTAAACAATCGTGAAAGCACAAAGGGGTCTAAAACCAAGAAACGAAATCTCATTGGCTGGTGTCAATTTCTGACAACGTGATTCGTTCAGATGCGTCACGTGGTGTTCTAAAACACTTCCTGGTTAGCTTTCCGCTAGAAATTGAAATCTCAAAATGGCAAAAGAACGGCGAAAAAAATGTTCACAGAGAAGACGACAACAATTGTCACTTGCACGAAGCAAGGTTATACAAAAAACAAATGACCCCGAACATGAAATACCTTCACGGAGTGCGTCGATGCGCGATCTATCATCCAAAGAACAGGAGGGTTTAGCTAGCGCCTCACTGCAATCTTTAAAGGTCGTTTTCCCAAAATGAGTTTTTTCTCCTACTCTGAGTTCGAAATTTCAACTTCAGTAGCACGTAGTACAAAGACGGCTTTCAAGACCAAGACTCTTGTTGATTCATATCGAAATAAGAGCAAGGGAAGCAGTTTTGCAACCACAGTGTCAGACAGCTGTGCAGAGAAACTCAAAGAAGACAAATATCCTGTTAAAAGCTACATTTCCTCCACTAACAATGACACCTCATGTACCTTTTGTACCGGCATGCATCCTTTAGCTGAATGCCATACAATACATTCAATATCTCATGAAGCTAAAATTGAGTTTCTGAAAGAGAAGGGACTATGCTTTGGCTGCCTGAAGGTGGGGCACTTGAGCAGGAACTGTAACAGGAGAATGACTTGTCAAATCTGTCATGCTAAACATCCAACTATTGTGCACATTAAAAGATCTTCTAAGCCTGAAACTGAGAACTTTAAACATGATAAGGCAGAGCAGCAGAGTGGAGGAGCAAGGCCTGCAGAGACATCCATCAGCAGTGCTCTTGTTTCAGTAGGAGAAGGTGAAGGAATCGGGGCTGGTAAAGACAGCATACTTGCCATAGTGCCAGTGAAGGTGAAACTCTGCCATGGAAATAAAAGCATACTGACCTATGCATTCCTGGACCCTGGTAGTACTGACACATTTTGCACAGAGGGGGCTCATGAGGCAGCTAGAGGACGGAGAACTGAAGTCCTTCTTCAAACGATGGGAACAGAGAAAACAGTCAAGAGTGAGGTAACTGGTCTAGAAGTGGGACATATGGAAGATGGCACATATATAAAGTTGCCCAAGGTTTACACTCAGAACAAAATCCCTGTCACCAAAAGAAACATTCTTACCCAGACGGACCTCAAGAAATGGCCTTATCTGCAGGAAATCCAAATAAAAGAAATAGATGCTGACGTGGGACTTCTTATTGGAGTAAATACTCCAAAGGCTATGGAACCATGGACAGTTATAAATACCCAAGGAAATGGCCCATATGCAGTGAAAATGCTGTTAGGATGGGTCGTTAATGGTCCACTTAATGCTTCCACAGACCTGGATGATGAAACCCCCGTGGCATTAGTGAACAGGATCTCAATTGTTCGCCTTGAGAAGCTAATTGAAAGACAATATATTAACGACTTTCCAGAGAAAGAGTATGAAGAGGAAAGACAAATATCAGCTGATGACCGAAAGTTCATGCAGATTGTATCAAGCTTGGTTTCTCTTAAAGATGGCCACTACAACTTACCTCTTCCTCTAGATCAGGGGTGCCCAACCTTTTTTGAACCAAGAGCTACTTTTAAAGTTGTCAGTCTGCCGAGATCTACCAGTCCAAATTGAGAGGGGAGGGGGGGCAGGGGTGCTAGCGAACTGTCAACTGGGGGGGAGCCTTGCTGCGGGGAAACGGCAGACCTCTGACGGTGTAACTTCCATGATGCCTTTTAAAAACATAAAAAATGAAGGGCGGTGACGGCCCTCAGCGAATCGAGCCGGCCCTTGACGACCGGCTGTTCTGTGATTCTCCAGATCCGCGGATTGTGGGAAATACATACCGGAAGTAATAAAAGACTTGCAACGGGACGGTGTTCCCACGGGAAACAAAACTTTAAATATGAAATGAAACAATCTCATCTCTTAAAATTCACAACTTATTATGAATTAAACATTCACAAACTTATAATTATGTATTCACATGTTTAACTCTGTTACATATGCACGCAACAAACAGAAGAGCGTAGGGCAGAATTAGGAGGGAATTCCATCTCGTAGCGTTTGTGCACCGTTTTGAAATGCCGCTCTAAATTACCCTTCTTCGGTAAAGCCACGCTCGCAATGCAGATGAGACAGATGGACTTTGAATTGGAATGGATACAAAAATAATCATCCTCCCACTCGGAGTGAAAATTATATATTTTGGGCTTTTTTACTTCTGCCATAATTGCGGTCTTGTGTGTGTGCGGACTGTCACTCCTGTTGCCACGGACAACGTCAGCGAACTAGAGCCCACTGCCCACCAGCCCTGCCCCGACACATGGGGTCACGCCAATCACAAAGCTTTGATGCGTTCAAGTGCATTATTCTGGCACAGGCAGATTATGTTATAGGACATTAACGATAAAACAGAATATTGTTGTTCTATTTTTAGACACATCTCACGATCGACTGGGAATCTCCCCGCGATCGACTGCTCTAGATCAGTGTTTCTCAAACTTTTTTTCATTCCACTTAAATAATAAAAAAAACACTTGCGGACCACCTAACTCCACAAATATCCAAAATCACAGTGTTTTTCTAGAACAGATTACAAATCGCCTGAAAATGGTACAAACAAGTGGCAACATGTGTGATGAAGGTGTTGCACAAATCTGGAGGAATACCGGATGAGGGTCCATCTCTTTGGAGCTGTTTCCTCTCCAAGCTGCGCAAACTTTGCATTGCGACGAACAGCTGAGGACAACTGTGGCAAATTTGATGGAGAAGTGGCAGAAACAATCAAATCATATTTCTATGTGGATGATTGCCTCAAGTCGCTAGCAACAGAAAATCAAACTATAAGCCTTATTAGGTCTCTCAGAGAAATGTGTTCCCTTGGTGGATGCAAGCTGACGAAATGGATAAGTAATAGTCGAGCGGTGCTAGCATCCATCCCTGATGAGGACAAGGCTAAACAGGTGAACAACTTGGATCTGGACAGGGATAAGCTGCCACATGAAAGAGCACTAGGGATGTACTGGGACATTGACAATGATATATTCAGTTTCCGTGTGACTGTGAACAACAAATCCCTTACAAGAAGGAGTATACTCTCCACTGTCAGCTCTGTGTACGATCCCGTTGGTTTTCTCGCCCCATTCATATTGAAGGCAAAGCAAATACTTCGATTACTCTCTAAGGCCCAATATGGATGGGATGAAGGAATTCCAGTGGAACTCTCAAAGCCATGGCAAAAGTGGCTCAAGGATTTAGACCAGCTGGCCAGATGTCATCTCTCGCAAATTATGTTAGTTTTGTTAAGTGTTTTTGTCTTTGTCTAGTGATTTTCCCCTTTAATTTTGAATAGTAACCTTTCCTCTCGTTTCAGATACTCTGACCTCCCTTCCTTGTGTGTCTCCTACTCCTGTGATTGTCGACCCGCCCCTGATTGTCTCCACCTGTTCTCCATTACCTGGTGTATTTATTTTCCTCGTCTCCCTTTGTCCTGTGCCAGTTCGTTTAGTTTCTTGTGACAGTCTACCAGCGTATCATGCCAGAAAGAATCCCAAGCAGAGCTTTGAGCCACGTCTTGTCTAAGTATTCATATATTCATGCTCCTAGTGTTTTTCCTCATTGAGGTGATTTTGTTTTGTTAGTGTTTTTTCCTCATTAAGAGTGACTTTGTTTTGATACTGTTTTTCCTCGTTAAGAGTGATTTAGTTTTTGTTTACCACTGTCGTTGAGCTTTGGTTTGAATAAAACCTTTTTTGTTAAAAACCTGTGTGAGTTGTGCTTTGAGTTCAAACCTGCTTATTCAGTCGTAACACCAGATTCCAAATTGACAGGTGTGTAAAACCCAAGAACTTTGGAAGAGTGAAAACTGCACAGTTACACACGTGTTGTGATGCAAGTGAAGAGGGATACGGTACCGCAAGTTACCTGAGATTCACCAATGACATGGAGACCTCCTCCATGTCATTGGTGAATCTCAGGTAACTAGCCTTTGTGATGGGAAAATCAAGAGTTACCCCACTGAAAGTCATGACTATTCCAAGGTTGGAACTCACTGCTGCTACATTGGCTGCATGAATGGACAAAATGCTCCGATCAGAGATACAAGAAGAGCTCCTGGAATCAGCATTGTGGACTGACAGCCAGTCAATACTGAAATATATTAGAAAGAGGACTTATTATATATCCTCCCAAGATGGCAACATGTCTCGTTCTGTGTCTGTATGTCTATGACTTGTATGATTGAGTGATTACATCTAAATTGTCTGGCGGACACTTTCAATTTTTCAACTGCTAGATCTCAAATCCTAATCGTAAATGTAGTAGTGTGACTTACCGGCGGAAATACCGGCTACTTGGACTATTGGAGCCTGTTCAACTCGGCAACCGGACTACACATTGATGGGTCCAATTCTTTTTCTCATCCTAAAGGGAAGTTCCTGGCTTTTTTTAATTGTGCACTGATCTGTATCTGACTCTGTTACGATCCCTACTGATCCAGTTTATTTACTTTTAAACCAGCGATGCATCGGGTCGGGCTTCCTGTTTACATGTGACGTCACGACACGCATCGTCCCCAGCTGATCGGGTGGTTGAAAATTCCTGGAACAGATTTTATATGGGATTGACCCTGATTTTGTTCTGCACTAACTTGTCTTGTGGCGTGGAGCTCAAGAGTCTGCTGCTTTGGTCGGGTTCTCCACGTTTCACGGGATTTTAATTATGTCACTGCTTTTGGCTGTCCTATCCCTTTTAATTTGGAGCAGCACTGGAGGAAGTCCCCACGGGACCGGAATATCCCGTCCATTTCTCCCAACACCGGTTTTACCAGGCCGGGGAATGTGCTCCTCTTGCAGTCCGCTGGGCACGATGTTGAGCCCCCCCCCCCTCCTCTGATCCTCTCTCCCGCATCTGTCAAGTGCGGATCTGTGGACTTGGCCTGTCTGATTAGCCTTATGGCTCTACAAGACAACTTTATTATTTCTTCATGCCATGTTCATGATTTTGTGAGCCGTCAAAAAGTCCACCTAGGCCTGTCTATAGGTCTCTAATTGTACTCTTATTGTTGATTTCAGGAAATGTGCAACCTAACCCTGGACCAGATTCTTGTGTTAATGTTAACACCCCAGCAGATTTTAAATCTAGGTCTGGTCTTGGTCTCATCCATTTGAATGTACGCAGTTTGATTGCTAAAATGGATATGATTCGTATTTGGGCACATTCAACCGATGCTGATATCATAGTGATATCTGAAACTTGGCTAACCAAATCAGTTTCAAGCAAGGATATTTGCATTGACGGCTATAATGTGTATAGGACTGGTCGACCTAAAAAGGGTGGAGGTGTTGCAGTCTGTTAAATCGAAGTTTCATGTAACAATTATTCTCTCTAAGTCACTGACAAAACAATTGTAACTGTTGGCTCTTGACTTGGAAGTATCCAAAGCGCTTCATATTACTGTTGTTGGTAGCTACAGACCACCTTCAGCTGTCAGCGATGCTTTACTATCTTTAATGCAGCTTTTGTCCAGTCTTAACTATACTGAAATTGTCATTGTGGGTGACCTTAACTGGAACTGGCTGCTACCAGCATCTGATGTTAAAACATACTGCAATTCCTTAAATCTCTTTTTGATTGTTGTCAGTCCCACTAGACCCAATCTGAAATCTCCTGACAAATCCTCCTTAATTGATCTAATCCTTACAAATGCTTCTCATAAATACACCCCTGCTTCTGTATTTGCAAATGACATCAGTGACCACTGTGTCATTGCCACGGTACGGAAAATACAAAAGTCCCTAAGACAAAACCCTGTATCATCATAACGCGTGATATGAAACATTTTGTAGAGCAGGGTTTTTTTCCACGACCTGTTTCTATTTGATTGGGACAAAATCAATCTCATTGCAGATGTTGAAACTACCTGGACATTCTTTTATGATGGTGTTATTAAAATAGTTGATAGGCATGCTCCCTTAAGAAACTACAGAGTAAAAGGCAGGGACAATGCATGGTTCACATCAGATCTTTCTGATTTACTACACAAGTGCAATGTGGCATGGTCAAAAGCCAGGAGTACAGGTACAAATAGAAACTTTTTGAAAGAGGTTGAGCTTTTGGCGCAGTTTGACCCAGTGATGAAAGACCACATCCACAAGATTAAAAGTCAAACATCCCACACAGCTACTTGGGCAAAACCATTCAGAATGAGTTGATGGAATGCATCAGTGGAAAGATTCTATCAACAATAGTGTAAGAAATAAAGAAATGCAAGTACTTTTCCCTCATTTTAGATTGCACCCCGGATGTTAGCCACACTGAACAGCTGTCAGTAGTCATCAGAATTGTGACACTGGAAGAAGACCCCCAGATTAAAGAGCACTTCATGGGATTCCTAGTAGCAGAGGAGTCCACTGGTGAAAGTTTGTCCACCCTGATTTTGAAGAGGCTGGAGGAGTTGCAGATTGCCTTTGATGACTGCAGAGGACAGTCATATGACAACGGCGCAAATATGAGAGGGAAGAACAAGGGAGTACAGGCCAGGCTACTGCAGTTGAACCCAAGAGCTTTGTTTGTGCCTTGTGGGGCACATACACTCAATTTGGTCATTGCTGATGCTGCCAAAAGCTCCAAAGATGCCATATCATGTTTTGGCATTGTGCAGAAGCTATACTGCCTGTTTTCTGCCTCTACACAGAGATGGGCCATCCTCAAGAAACACGAGTAGTGATATTCATACTGTTTCAATCACATTAGTATGCATGAAAAGCGACAGGTGACACGCCCCCAATTGTGCAAATGAGCTAAGTACAGCCTCCCATTGTTCGAGATCCTTTGATGTGAGTGGGTACAATTATGTTAATGAGCTAAGTCCCGCCTCCCTTTGTTCGAGATCCTTTGATGGGTGTTATAACAGGTAGGTGTGAAAAGCCCACCTGTGTAGTGCCTTTGTTGTCTAATTCTTTGATGTGTTGATTAAGGCAGTCTCTTTGAAGTTATGCTGTCTGGCACCTGTCCCCTCACACCCCTTTGTAGTATAATCCTTTGATGTGAGGTGTTATAACAGGTAGGTGTGATATAAGCCTCTGATGTTAATCTAGGTGTTGATTAAGGCAGTCTCTTTGAAGTTATGCTGTCTGACCCCTGTCCCCTCAGAGTTGTCTAATCTAATTAGCCTTTGATGTTTGCCCTTTGATGTGAGGTGTTATAACAGGCAGGTGTGATTTCACACTGGTGTGTTATAAGCCTTTGATGTTAATCTAGGTGTCTCTTTGAAGTTATGCGTGAGACTGTCTAGCCCCCCTCCCCCTCCCAGCCCAAGCCTCTCCCCTTTCTCCACCCCTTCCTTTGGCTATGACGCCAGCAGATAGTGGGGGGTGGAATTAGATGAAAATAGAAATATGCTCAAACTAAATAAAAAGACAGTCATTTCCACTTGGCCAAGAAAAATGGCCAAGAGACGCCTCAATATGGGTTTAATCAGCGAGAAGCCTGTGACAATTTACCGCCATCCGTCCGGAGCGCCAGTCAAGAAACGAATGCAGCATCTGTGCGGGGTTCAGGCGCCTCCAGCCGAAGATCTGTGCACAAACTTATCTCGTGCCCTCTTTGGTCATGTGCGCGCGTTCATGTGTGTTGAAGGAGGGGCTCTGTGAGGAAGTGGCAGATTTCCCCCGGTTGTGTACTTTCATATACGTAAAGAGGGAAATAATAAAATATCCTATTGCCCCCATGATCTTTTGTCTTTTTTATAATTACTTCACACAACTATAAGGAAACCCAATATTAAGTTATATGAGGTTGTATGGGGGTAATATTAGAATTTGACTGGTGAAAAAAAGACTCTCACTTTTACAGAGGGCTCCGCCTCCCACTCAACATAACATGTCCCGCCCTCCTCACCAGATCATTTAAAAGTAAGGGGGTGGAAATAGATGAAAAAAAGAAATACGCTCAAACTAAATAACAAGCCAGTCATTTTCACTCGCCAAGTCACCTTTCAAAAAAATTAAAATGGCCAAGAGACGCCTCGATATGGGTTTAATCAGCGAGACGCTTGTGACAACTTACCGCCATCCGTCCAGAGCGCCAATCAAGAAACGAATGCATTATCTGTGCCGGGTTCAGACGCCTCCAGCCGAAGAACTTCATGAAGAATGGACTCTGAAAAATGCCGATGTTTGGGGTTATGTATTCAACTATATGGCGAATGAACTACATTTCTACAATCTGAAGAATGGAGAAACGTATGGACCCCGTAGTGTTAAAGCGACACTGACCTCAACAGATTGGGCTGTGCTAACTCTGGTGTCTTCCAGAGATCTCCACGCAACCACTGTATCGGAAGAAGTAGTGCATCAAGAAACCATAGTGGAACCATCGGTGTACAAGATATCTGCAAAGAAAAGCAAAGAAACACAGACAGCATGCGAGATCAAAGAAGAGTTCTCACCGCTGCCCCTCAATGTGGAGGAAGAAGAAGGAGATATTCCCCCGCTGCCAGAAGTGAGAAGAGTCCTGACAAGCACCGTCTGGGAAACTAAATGCGGACCATCGGGGCGATGGTATTACCGCGCAAGCCGTTTGGTGACGCTGGGGAAGGACCCCTCTGATGATTTTGTTTTGGAGTATTTCAACTCTACATGCGGGGTTTTTCAGACATCCTTGCGGGTGCCTCTGACTGATTGGCTGAAAATGATTGATAGAAAAGCTACAAAGCTTAAATAACTTTTTAAACAGAGTCAGACATCGATGGACATTATACTGGTGAAAAAGGCTCTCACTTTTGCAGAGGACTCCGCCTCCCACTCAACATAACAAGTCACACCCTCCTCACCAGATCATTTAAAACTAAGGACCCCTCAAAGAAATGCATTGTGTTTTCTACCTATGTAAAAAGAGCGTCGGGGTTGTCTTACGAAAATGTGTTATCTCTGTATCAAGATGATGTGTTTAAAAATGAATTTTGTGAAAAATACCAACGGTGTGAGAGACGTCATAAATACACTCATTTTAACCACAGTGTTTGTTCTCTTCAAATGTTTAAAGATTGTTACAAAATGTAAAAGTAATACAAATAAAAAGGTATGGAGACAAAATTAATTCAGGTGACTGTCTTTATTAGGAAAACAAAAATATAATACAAATGGTTTAGGGGGTAAAATGTAACCATCTTGGACTTAATATTCTAACAAAATACTTTATCTGAATACATTTTCTTTTAAACGCACTTTTTGAAATTATTTATTTATTATTTCAGTGGAACAATCCAGTTTTTGTTAACATCAATGCTTTTTTCTCTTTTCTTTTGTTACTAAGATACTTATAGACACACATTGGCGTATGCAACACTTAACAACTGGTAGAATATGAAGTACTTTGTAAGAAATTTTGTTTTCTTTTAATGGCAGGGTTTTTAAAAAAATTTTTTTTAAAAATACTTGTTCAGTTAAACTTCTTTTCTGATAACCTTACATATTTTAGTTATTTTCTGCTACCAAGATACTTTAAGATACACCTTGATGTACGCAACACTTAACAAAGGGTATAATATGAAGTACTTGGTAAGGAATGGGGTTTTCTTTAAGGGGTGCAAAACTTTAGAACTGGGTAAAATAATCATTAATTTGTAATGAATTGAGTTTTTCTTTCTTTTGATTTTCAACATACTATTTGTACACAATGACTTTTCCATACTTCTGACAAACTATACTTTTGACTTTTTCCGTAAAATCTTGACAAACTATTACTTATTCTTAAATTTGACCTATTGCTGCTTGGCTGGAGATGATAGATGAAAAAGCTACAACGCTTAAAGAACTTTTTTTTAAAACTCTCAATTCTACATAGATGACTCCCCCCATTCAACGCAATAAGTCCCACCCTCCACTCAGCAAATCATCTAAAACGAAGGACCCCACTAAGACGACCGTTGTAAACTAGCCATGGATCTGAGAAAAACCAAGACTCCCCCCGTGAGTTGTAGCCAGGAACAGACTCCTGGACTACCATCATCACCACCATTTTGGACACCCAAATCTTGCAATACTACTGCTGCTGATTTTGCTCCTTGGGCCAAGACGTTTCTGTTTATGGACACAGTGAAATCGGTGTTGGTTGATATTGTGGAGAGGGTGATACATCGGTACAGAGAAGACATTTGCAACGGGTGCCGAGTCAGTCACCCCGGCCAGAGGCAACACGATTTTCTGAATGACAAGCCCGATTTTTTCTTGAGAAACAATTACAACGCGTTAATGAAAAGACTCTGGCTCACCGACTTCATTACTGAGATCGACCAGACTCTTATTGATAAAGACATTTTCACGGATGATTGGAGGATCCAAGGCGCTTCGGAGGCTTTACTTCACAATCTCAAAAATTGCAGACGCCTCAAGGAGAGACTTGACAAGATCCATGCCGAGTTGGATGGAGAAGAAGAAGACTAATAACCAGCAGTTGACCGAAGCCAGGGATTTGTTCGATACATTGACTTTTTTCTTTAAAGTAAAATAGAAATGGGAAACTACTATGCAAAACGCTCTGTATATATTGATCATAATGTAGTCAATACCCTTTTAATAAGTGTGGTGATGAGGATAATTGAAAACGGAACGAGTAGTGACCCCTGTGTAAAAAGAATGGCTGAAGTTTGTAAACTGGAAGACATTGTGGATATCGTTCGTTCTGGCAGTACTATTCCGGGTCATTGGGAAACAATTGTAAACGAAACATTTAAAGTGGTCCTGGAATCTTCATTTTCCGAAACATTCTGTAACATTACCGCAGAAATGAAACAAACATCAAAAGTGTATCATGTGCTCTCATTGTATGCTCTGTTTGTAGATGTAATGCATATTTGTGTCGAAAACAGCATACATGACTGAAGTGAAAAAACTCCATCAGAAACAAGGCTGTTTTGAACATTTGACAAAATGTATGCTTAATTCTCTCAAAAAGATACTGAAAGATACACTTTTGTGTTTAAAAGCTGACCACTACCATGAAAGTACTCTGTGTCAGTAGATTTCATCAAGCATCTGACTCTTAATGGCAGTTTGTGATTTTGAGGCTATTTCAGTGAAACAAGGCTGTTTTGACTTTGATGAGTCAAATGTACAACTTGCGAATGATGTATAAGTCAAATTGCCGATTGTCATATTAAAACAACAGCTGCAATTCACGACATGAAGAAGGCAGTCTCTGCATAGCATATAGGAGATGCAGTTATTTCCAGCATTCTTTATTTAACATTCATTCAAGTATGTTATGCCTTTTATCTGCTAATGTACAGGAGGACGAGTGATAAACTGTCTGTCTAGTTGGCTTACATAACAGTTAAAGTTTACAGCCTAAAAAATATGGAGCATTTTCCCCCCTTTTATTCATTTTTATGTCAATTTGCACATTTCATGGTGATATTCAGCCTCTCCCCTTAACTCCTAACAGTCAACATCATGGTGATGCTCAGCCTCTCCCCTTAACTCCTAACAGTCAACATCATGGTCATCATCATGGT
>RQJG01018638.1:0-20888 GCA_009756435.1 Chionodraco myersi
GTACAGCCTTAGATCTTTATAATAAATCCAGGTGGGAAGTTTGGAAATAAGATAAAGTATCTCATCCAGAGCTTGAAGTTTGAATGACTTTCTTCCAGAACAACACACCCCTCCAGCTCCAGGCCTATTATATCATTCCAGTCAAGTCTACAATCCAGCTGAAATTGAACTCAGATATATACTAGTGCACATGTCCCTAGTGTGAACTTGACACAGCAGAGTTATTATTGCTACTGAGGTTAAAGTCATGGGCAGTTGGCCAAAGGATATCCATCCCAATTCACCAGGCTGATAGAAGTGTAGAATAAATGATAAACTAGGGATTGTGGGATTGACGTTGACGTTGACGTTGGCAAGAGTGCTTGTCAAATATAGGCTGTATGATTGTTTTAAGTAGTAGACCGAATGGCTTAATGGGGATAAATCTAATTTGCGGTGCTCTGTCAAGCACATAGAGAAGTAGATACCCAACCTTCCTTCTATTTCTCTCAGATCATTAATTTCTCTTTCGGTCATGGTAGGAGTGGTTTATTGCTCCCTAGGCCCTCACTTCCTCCTCAGGCTTCCTCAGGTTGGCACACAAACATTCACATTCTTGCTTGAAGTGGCATGCTGTTGCTGTAATTTAGGTTACTCAAATGTTAAAATGTGGCTACACAACATGAATTTGAATCCTTATTTGTACATTGGACCGATTATCTAAAAGCAGTGTCTTTACCGCTAAGATGTTCAAATCATTATGTATCATGCATGTATGTTTTTTTGTTTTTTTCCATGTTGTAAAAGTAGCATTATGTATTATTAGTGTCCCTTAGGTCATGGATTACTTATCACAGTAATGCTCTAAAGAATATATTTTGTTTTGTTCACATATTTATTTTAGTTTTGTTTCCAATGGTATCTTATTGAAATTGAACATGATGAAATGTTTCAAGTTGAATACAGTGTAAACTGATAACATCATTACCTGGTGGTGTCACCTTCTCGTGCTTGTCTTCTGTTTGTCATATAACAGTGGAAGTATACCTCCATGAAAGACTATTACGGGCACACTTCCTGAATCTTTAATTCTCCGGCAGCAGCTCCATCTTGGAGTGACCTTTCAAAGATGACACACAGCGTCATATGTTAGTGCCTGACTGCTATAATGTCCTGTGAGAGTATTGGCACTCTCTCTTCCTTTATTTATATATCAGCCAGGACATGAACAGATATTATATAATAACTAGGGATGTCCCGATCACCTTTTTTTGCTCCCGATCCGATTCCGATCATTTGATTGTGACAATCTGCCGATACCGATTTTTCCCGATCCGATCTTTATGCAATGCATTAAGAGAAAAAAAAAAGGTAACAGATAACGGCTGGTCATCCAACGCGATGAAGTCAGCTATCTTGGCTGTTGTGTTTTTGGCCTTTTCACTGTTCTGGGGCAGTTTCTCTTTCCTTTTAAAAGTCTCTGAAAGTGTCGGTTGTTTCAGTGCCGTTACCTGAGTGGCCGCTGTGTACTCGTCGTGTTGTTGTTGGTGTTTGTTTCTCAGGCGGCGTGTTAGATTGGTCGTGTTGAACGTAGCTCTCTTCTTTCCACCACGCGGAACCTCCGCCTTGCAAACATTGCATCTGGCTGTTACACTGCCTTCGCTTTCAATTTTATAATACTTCCAAACTCCTGACATTTTCTCTGTCCCGACTCCAGAGTCACCAGCTGAACGTAGCCTCTCGTTAGCTTACTGCTACTATTAGACACTGCGCCCACTCTGTTGCCAGCTTTGAGAGGAATAAGCAACCAGGTCTATGAAAACAAGCCCAAAGAAAGCAACACATACATGATGTTGTGTAATTTTAAATGTTAAGTCCTCAGGATGACTTTAAGACGTAAACATGGTCATTTTTGTTTTGTAACATTAAATTAAAAAAAAAAAATTATAAAAAAAATAAAAAATCCCGATCCCCGATTTTTTTTCTCCCGATCCCCGATCTTGTGAAAATCACGTGATCGGCTCCGATCCCCGATCACGTGATCGGATCGGGACATCTCTAATAATAACCACACACACACACCAACCACCACACACACACCACACACACACACACACACACACACACACACACACACAACACACAGACAGCGACAGAGACAGACAGACAGACAGACAGACAGACAGACAGACAGACAGACAGACAACAACAACAAACACAAAAAAGGGGAAAGAAGGAGGCAGCACTGTAGATCCTCACGAAAAGAAAATAGAAAATATACATGTTGAATTTAACAAGATATTATATATACAAATATATATATACATAAATATGACATATGGAATATTAATATTAAATATACAAATGTAAACTGGATCCTTGTTTTTGAAGCCTTAAGTGAAGACTCCACGGGTGAATGAGTGATATACAAATCATGGTAAAACTTGCCCAGTTGGAAGACTTACATTAAGACGATTGTTTATCATATACAAGAATATTCTTTGTTTAAATGTGCAAATTAAGTATTTTCTAAATGCTTTCTGTATCATCGGGATACAGTCATTTGACAAGCTTTTTCCATGTGTAGAATGGGTCTAATAACAGTGGAACATGGGTATAATATGTCTGTAATACAGGTGTAATATGGATGTAATAACAGTGTAATATAGGTGTTACATGGGTGTTATCTGGGGGTTATAACAGTGTTACATGGGTATAGTAGGTTTACTACGGGGGAAATAATGATGTATAATAATGGTGTAATGTGGGTGTAATAATGGTGTATAATAATGATGTATAATACTGGTGTAATGTGGGTGTAATAATGGGGTGATAGGGTGTAATACTAGTGTCGTATGTCATGTTGAAAACAGCATTCAATTAATTTTACAATGTATGTGACTGCTCATTTGCCCATTTGCGCTTTTTGTATAGAGTTCATGGACAGAAATCTGAAAAATAATAGTCAGGTATATTTGTTAGATCTTGTCGAAATATAAGACTCAAATATTTTTCATTGAGAGAACTTTGTAAATCTCTTTGAAACTCTCTTTTCATGAATCAGAAAATACTGCCAATAGTCATGTGTTCTATAAAATGTTCTTTAAGTCAGGCTATTAATAAAATATGAAGAAACCCCTCAGGTATTAACATCAGAATGTTGAAAGGAATTCAACTCCAAAGTCCGTTTTAAGAAGAGAGTTCTGTTTTTGCCTGTAGTCTCTTTTAAAGCTCAAACATGCTAATCATGTCCAGCCCTTGAAGAGTGTCTTTTTTGTGCAAATCACAGCACCAAGCTCAGTTCACGTGGCGATGCTTGCAAAGGTCACACGTGGAAAGGACGTCAACTTTCACGGACATCTCAATCTGACAGCGGCAGACAGCTGATCAAGTTGACACCATTTTTCTTCCCTTCCCGCTGTCATTCACCTGTTTATTCACATTACATCAATGGGAACCCCCTGGGGGGCTGGATCATAAAGTTGACAGGTAGCGTCGCTGTTCTCCTCCAGCCTGGGCTAACCTTGTACGTCCCACCCCGAAACAGTGTTTGCATTGATTTTGACATCACACTGAACTCAAATGTCTTTCAAAGTTGTCTAGTTTTAGTTTTTGCTCGTTTGCTATTAAGATAAGATGTAATAGAACCGTGATCCTCAAATGGGGGTACGCGGACCCCTAGGGGTACGTTGGGGTACTGCAGGGGGTATGTGAATTAAAAAAAAAGGTTAATAAAAATACCATGCATGATTACAAAAATAATCCCAGTACAATAAGTGAAATAGAAAATATATTTATAGAACCACTATTACGTTGCCATTGACTGTTAGCAGGCTCAATGTCGAGTCAAGGCAACATAATAAAGGAGACGGTAGCTGAAGTAATCAAAAAAAGAATTTAATTAATAATTACCACCATGGTTGAACAAAGGAAATAGTCCTCAAGGGGGTCCTCATATAAACATGTCAAATGTGTGTATTGTATTTTATAGTTTTTCATAATATATCATTTTGTTCATCGGTTTGTTAAACATATATTACTTCAATTGAAAAACTCCATCGTATATGTTCTTTTTTTTCATGCACAAAGATGAAAGAATCCTTTGTAAGTTGTAATTCATGCACGAAGGAGTTCATAAGTCACACACTGAGGGAACATCACTATATTGTAATTATGTATATAGGCTTTTTCTATCAAAAATGTCCGGGGTCGGTCAGGGGGTACTCGGCTGAGAAAATGTTTCAAAGGGGGTACACTACTGAAATACGTTTGGGAAGCACTGTAATAGAAGATCCATGTGGCGAGTCGGGTATAGGATTTTTATTTGACTCTCAATCTGTTTACATAAGGAGGAAGCAGTAATGCTTTGGGGTCATCACAGTTAGTTTGGCGGCAAAGCAATCTAATGCAGCCCCTAATAACACCCCTATGCCCTTGAGGCAGGAAATGACAAGCACGCTTCAATTGAGAGGATTATTACCACTCATATTAACATAAAGCGGTTTTCTGGTCACCAAGTTGTATCCCAGACAGATTTAGACACACACAAGGATTCGTCATATATGAGCTAATGGTGTGAGCTTGTGTTTTTTTCAAACGCAGGAATTATTGTGGTAGCAGAACACGGGGAGATCAACAGCGGATTGACAACGGTGCCAAGAGGATATCTGCAGGCCAATTTGCTGAAGAAAAACCTGGCATCTCTGCAGCTGATCCCTTCAGATAAGAGCATAAAGCTCATGTTCAGCCCCTTACAGAAATATTCCACCAGCCCAGCCTTTGTGTTTTTCGCATTACCTTCTCAAGGTTATTGGGGGAACCATCGGCTTTCAGTTTACAACTAACAGGTTTAATGGCTTGGGTGATTTAAAATCCATACTTAGTTATGCAGGAAGACAAGACAGATGTGTACAGGGAGGTTTTATGCCCCAATCGCTTCTCAGGGAAGAAATAAAAGTTGTTTTGCAGGTACCTTAGTAAATACCAGATATTCTTGTTATCCATTAACACAAACTGTATCATCTCTGCAAGTAGGATAAACCTACATGTCTCATATTGTTATACAATCTTCATTTCTCAACATTAAGGGTAAACACATGAATTATAGTAAGGGTTGAAGTCAGGTCACATTAACATATGTCCTAAAGCAGCTGTGTCTTGTGATTTGACATGTCATGGAAAGTAAGAACGTTAATAAGCCACGACAACTTAAGCCAAACATTTTAAGTGGTAATTATATCATGTGCAAATCCAACAGAAATGAGAAGCTAGTGGACAAAAGTGTCACATTGAGGATAGACTCACACGTTTTACTTTTCCCGTCAGCTACAATGAATTTAATTGGCGACAAGTTCCCCCAAACTGCTCCTGCCCCTCAATCCAATCTCCACTGTGCATCTACGTATATATGATCAGGTGGTTCCAAAAAGTCATGTTTTTTTTAACTTTCAAACGTATTAAAGGTCCCATGTCATGGCCATTTCTACTGATCATAATTCCATTGTTGAGGTCTACTAGAATAGATTTATATTGTGCAGTTTTCCAAACTCACATTGGTTTCTCATACAGCATCTCTGTATAGTGTGTGTATTCACTCTCTGTCCTAAACGGCTTGTTGGAGCTCCGCGCCCCCCCCCCCTCCCTGTGAGCCCAGTGTGCTCTGATTGGTCGGGACGTTGCGAGGCTCGCTGCTCAGTGAGCTGGCTTACTGGTGTGGTGTCCGGGTCGGCGATACAGCGAGAAACTCATCCTGAGCACACACACACTCACAGCCGAAGTAAAAACAATAAGTGTGGCTTGATATTGAGAAAGAAAAAGGTTTATAACGCTGTGAGCATGGGTCTGAGAGCATTTCTCCGCCATCCCAACTCCTCTATTACCAGCCAGGGAGCTCTTTACAAGTCAATGGAACTCCCAGTTAGTTGAAAATGTGCGCTAAAGGCCCTGGTGTGTGAGGAGCTTCGCGGATTGGTCCATTTTGGTTCCGGGAACCACATGACGTCATGCAGTTCCCGGAAGAAACAAATGGAAAAAGAGAAATCTCCAACGAGGCGTTCTGGGGCAGCACAGACAGGTCTTCTCTGTGTTAGAGCTTTACTCGCTACAGGGTGGACTTTGAGGGTTTGTGACTCTGCAGACCGTTCACATGCAGAACAACCTTCATAACACAAGGGGACGGGTAATAACCGGAAACGCATGACATGGGCCCTTTAAGACTACAGACAGTAAAGTGGATAGTGCTGTGAAACTCGGTAACTCTGTTAAGACTGAGTCCAGCCCTAGTGTTGCCAAGCAATGACAGCAATGTTAAAATTACTCTACTTCCTGTCAATATCAAATGGACATTTATTAAAAATTTCTACATAAGATTACTTGATGACTAGGTTGTATGTTATATGCATGTAAAACACACCCTTTCCAATGAGTACAAAGTCAAAATACTTTACAAGATATGATAGGTAGATATCATTTTTTGTTGACAGAATTACCCATGCTGCCATGCAGGGACATTTCCATGGTTAGTGTAGATGTTGTGCCCATGCCGGAGAGGGTCCTAGGGGCAGCAGCCAAAGCAAAGTATTTCAGAAGTGTCTCCTCCCAGCGACGTGTTCCAGCTCTTCTTTGGGAACCCCATACGCCGTTTCCAGATGACAACAGATAATATAATTTGTCCAGTGGGCCGGACATTTTACCAGTTGGACGTGGCAGGTATATCTCTAGCAGGAGGATCCCAGGAGGCCGTCTGAACCACCAACATGGCCCCTTGATGTGAAGGAGTAGTGGCTCTACTCCCTCTGGATGTCTGAACTCGTCACCCAGCCAACCTCTGAGGGAAACTCATTTTGAGCGACTTGTAGCAATCTCATTGTTTCAGTCAGTTCCCAAAGCGCCTGACCATACGTTAGGGTCGGAAAGTAGATAGACTGGAAAAGTGCAAGCTTCTCTTTCCTGATCAGCTCCATTTTCACACATTTGTTTGTCTTTCCTAATGTTTGTCAATTGGAAAAAGTGTTTTTGTTACCAAATAACATCACATACTGACCAGGATTGCAGTACCACCCTTTGGCCACTGGGTACATTTGCTTTAACCCTCGTCTTGCTTCATTTCAGCTTGCACTCTTGAACAAATCCCCAAGATAACTGAATTCTGTAGTTTGGAAGACCCGGGATAAGGATGAGTTTTTGCTCCCATAGGTTTTTTGTAAACCCTCTAAATATATAATTGTTTAACCTAATATCAATGTTGCAAATGTATTATCTTTTCAATTTACACACGGCATCTATTACACGTCTGTCCGTCCTGGGAGAGGGATCCCTCCTCTGTTGCTTTCCCTGAGGTTTCTCCCATTTTTCCCTTTAAACTGGGTTTTCTTTGGAAGTTTTTCCTTGTACGATGTGAGGGTCTAAAGACAGAGGGTCTGAGGACAGAGGGTCTAAGGACAGAGGGTCTGAGGACAGAGGGTCTAAGGACAGAGGGTCTAAGGACAGAGGGTGTCGTATTGTCATACTGATATTCTGTACACACTGTGAAGACCACTGAGACAAATGTAACATTTGTGATATTGGGCTATATAAATAAACATTGATTGATTGATCAGACATGTTTCAACTTCTAGCAGTGCTTCAGGGGTCTATTGTCTTTAAAAGATGGAATACATGTTTACTGAGAGATAGCATCGAGTTACAGAAGACTTCTCTGATCAGTACAACTTCTCTCTTCGCAAGGGTGAAGCTAACTGCTAACTTTGATCTGCCAGGAGTCTCTTGCACCAACAGAAGTGCTTTAAGCTTCAATGAATTCACAAGACTAAATCTGTCTCTGTACTTTTGACCTCACATATATTCTCCAACATCAGCTTGTGTACTGGGCCCATAGATGTAGTGTCCACCTTTGATGTGCCGTGCTTCCTCCGGAGTGCCCTCTTGAGAATACGGGATTGAGAATTCCCGAATGAAAACAAACTTGAGCCAAACGTTTGTACGGTGACCATCTGCCATGCATACTCATGAGAAGGCACAGACTGGATATCCACGAGATGCTGTGAGCAGTGAGGCCAGATGATAGCGGTAACCAACGCCCTTTGATCACACACACAAACACCAAGATATGGCCGAGCTTCCTGTTTGACATTTGAACTCAGATTGCTTTCAACGAGAGCCTCTCCTGGGCCGGGCCACGCATCGGCCATACTGTACATCTCCCCTTCTTCATCACCAGTGGCAATGTTTGGGGCTGTCTGCGAGGTGAGAACGGGGGCTCAACGGAATAAAGCTGTGAATGTGTATGTGGCTGCGTGGGTGTATTTGGCTACATCCAGCTCAGTTCTGAATCTCTTCTTGTATCTGATGTTCTTGGATCGCACTTCCAGGCTATTCTAGGATGCATCTGATACCAAAGTGAACTGACAGCAATGTGGAGGAGATGGCGTAAAAAAGCTGTCAAGTTTCTCTTTGTACTTATACATTCCTTGCTTGTGTGAACACATTTTGGTTTTCTTCAACGTTTGACCTAAAGGTATGAGTTCTGATATTTTTTGATGTGAGGTATTTTTCAGAGATATTTGTTTGTATTACTAAAACTACTACTTCCTATTTTCGTATCTTATGAGAATATTTATAGTCTTTTGCAAAAACGTATGCATTCCAGACAAACTCAACCTTCAGTGTAATCTTATTATTTATGGAAATGTGATATTTAATTTTAATTGGACGGATCCTCTTCTAATGAGCACCTGTTAAAGGAACAGCTGATGGCAACCTGATGAAGCAACAAGCACAAATACTCGTTCTAGTCTTTATTGTAATATATTATTTTAAGAAAGGGATATCCTTGGAACTTTGATTCATCTGTAAGATTTCCTTTAAAAGCCTTTTCAATATAACAGGTGGCCCTTATTCACACAGAGCAGACATTAAGTGTCAAATAAAAAACTGAGACTACATAACGCTTTTCACTACACTATTATTATTACACTATTATTATTATCATTATTGGAAAGCAAGTGTTATAGGGTAAATATATGTTCAGTAACACATCATAAGTGCCCTTGCCTTCACGTTTGATGAAGTCAAAGCACAGAAATGTAGGGCATAGAACTTAACCCTTTGAAAAGCTGAGTTATCAAGCTGGCTGTGCTTTGGCTCCTCCCCAATCTGTCCAAATTATGATGGAGGAAAGGAGCCCTCCCAGGCCCGGTCTGATAAAGACGGATTGAAACCTTATCGATTTTGAAAGCGAATAAAAAATATCCAGAGCAGAGAAAACTCTGAGCACAGTGGTTGAGACTCTGGATTGCTTCCTACTCTTGTCACAGCATCCTCTGTGCCCCGGGCCTCCCATCGTCTCGCACTGTGGTGCTGGCAGTGAGTGCGACAGCTGGTCTCCATGCTTTGCCTCCAATCTCTGTCTCAGAACACCCCGCGACTTCGTTCTATCATCGAGTCCCGTGAGCCAATCCAGGCTTTAATTTCCTCACGGCTGACATCTGATGTTCCTCTACAGATGCTGGTTTAAATCATTCATACAGATCTGTCTTGTTTCGATTTGGGGATCACTGCCGCGCTACTACAGTGATGCTGTTGCTGCGATTGATTATTGCAATGCAAGAACCTTTGTCCCTGTGTACCCGTGTTGTCTCCATGGAAAGCCAAGCAGCAGCAGTCGCATAATCTCAAAGACTTACAGTAACCCTGCTTGAAACTGCAGAATATGATATACCATTGGTATGTTTGTAGTGAAGGACACTTGCAGGATTTTTATTTTTCACGCTGGTATTCATCCTTGGGCCTTTGTCAGTTTGTTACTGACATTTATACAGCTGTATCTCCACTGTTGACCCAGCCGAACAGTAAGAGCAGACCATCTGCATCAGTGTGCACCTGTGTGTGTGTGTGTGTGTGTGTGTGTGTGTGGTATGTTAATGTTGTGAATCGAGTGGCCTGTGTTCGTCGTCCATAACATACGCCTGCCCATACCATTAAACCCCACCACACCATGGGCCACTCGATTCACAACATTACCTAAACCCAACCTATCTACCCCTACCCCTACACCAGATACTGACTGGTTTTCGGACCCCCCCAGACCCCCCCAATAAAGCAAAACTGCACGTTTCAGAGTGGCCTTTTATTGTGGCCAGCCTAAGGCGCACCTGTGCAATAATCATGCTGTCTAATCAGCATCTTGATATGCCACACCTGTGAGGTGGGATGGATTGTCTCGGCAAAGGAGAAGTGCTCACTATCTATGTTTTAGATCTTTGAGTTCATCTCATGAAAAATGGGAGCAAAAACAAAAGTATTGCATTTATATTTTTGTTCAGTGTATATTGTCTTTAACTCATTCCCCAACAATATAAATGAAATATATGATTAGTTTTTGAAAAGACTCTTTGCTAGATCAAATTTAACAATGGAAGTGTCCATTGTTTTTTGTGATAAAAATGTAATTTATGTTAAAAAATACACTGTAATAAAAACTAGGTTTACATTTTGCTCTTGCTTTTCTAGGACAAATGTAAATGAAACATTTTTTCATTAATGTTTATTATTTTGAATCTGTCATATAATAATCAAAGCCCTGAAGGAAATAAAGCAATTTATCAGCAATTGGAACACAAGAACCACACATCAAGTATGTGGCTGTGAAATATAGAGAGAATGAAACATCCATATAAATGACATAGAACAGATATAAACACAAAGCAAATAAAAACAGTTAACAGTCACTATTCATAAAATATAGTATATCCGAAAACTATATTGATGAAGTGACGCTGCAGAACATCATGTCAGTCAATGGGCAAGTCCGTTTAGGAAACACATGATGTGCCTAACTTCTTCGTGCGTATAGCACATAGCACAGATGTACTTGTTGCAGTTGCTGCATGTAGTCTGTGTCTTGGAGTCCTTTGAGGGTCCACAGACCTCACAGCTGACTTCCAGCAGCTGACTGTGGGGGTCTTCCAGAAGCTGACTGTGGGGGTCCTTTAGCGGCTGGCTGTGGGGGTCTTCCAGCAGCTGGCGATGAGTCAAGTTCATCTTCCAATTTGCTGTCAAATTCTGAGTTTACCTCCACATTATCCTCATCTTCAGAATTGTCTTCCTGTTCCACTTCACCGTGTTCTTCTAATGCATTCCACTCACTCTCATCCATCATTAGCTCCAAGGCTCTGAGCAGAATATCTTTTGGCCATTTTGCTGGTAGATAATTGTAGTTCTGCACTACACTGTAATGTGAGGTTATGTCTCTGTTTAGTCCCTACAGGTGCGAGGGGGGGCAGTGTGAGAAAATGTAAAATGTTTATACATTTCTGGAAGATCTAAAATGTTTATTATGTTCTAGGATAGTTTTGTGTACACACTACAAAGGGTAAAGATCAAGGGAAAACAGGATCAAACAGCTTCTCTATGCATACCATTTTGTGTGTGTGTGTGTGTGTGTGTGTGTCTTCAGTTTGTGTGTTTGTGTGTGTTTTTCTCTGTCTGTCTGTCCTGGTATTGTATCCGGGTGAGATTGATCCGGACCTTTTATGAAGGACATAAATGCGGGTGGGCATTTTTTCATAAGTGGAAAAAAATAAAAACAATTCCACATGTCCTTCACAATAAATAAGCCCCGGCCTTTGAGTTTCAGGTTGAACGGAAATATCCTTATTTTTTTTTATTCATTGAAAATGGAAATCGGGTCAATTTTACCCGAACACCACACAAGGGTTAATGTGTACCGTCACAGATGCCTGCATCAGCCCTGACTTCCTCCAAATCAGCAGCTATGTAAATACATATTCCACCAGAGAGAATAATCCTTCCAATTTAGAGAACCGTCTCTCTGCAGTGACCTCACCTGTCCTGTTAAGTTGCATAGGGATTCCCCGGACCCAAGCCAGTCCTTTTATATACTTAACAGTCATTACTTAAAGCTTGTGGTGTTCACAGCCCACGTGAAACTGAACAGGGATAACATCACTTGCCTTCATCTTTCTTCTTGCGTTTTTACAAGACAATGAATGGCTCCCAGACCGCACAGAGAAATGACTCGTGTACAGTTTTTCTACAATGAAACAACACATCTTCTGGGAGCAATTTGAGATCGCTAATCAAAACAGTATTAACGCTTATAGTGAGTATTTCACTTACCGTATTGAATTTTAAACATATCCATTAGTTGGTCTACAACTCTTTTATGAATGAGCATTCCATTGTGAAAGATACATTATTCTCGTGGGAAGAGCTGAGAGGTTTTTTCCGCTTTGTTTTGTGTGAGTGTGAGGATTGGATCTTACCTAGTTCATTAGTCAGACAGTTGGGTATTTTCGGAGTGGGCCTGCTTCCATCAGCTGTAATGCAGATATGACACAGCGCTCATAAGCCTGATGAAGCCTTGGCTCATAGCAGTAGGTTGAGAGGCTCAGGGAGATTGCCTACTGCAGAGCCACAGGGCTTTGGTAGTTTCCACTTGATTAAGCCCGACTCAATGCACTCGGCACTTGCTTTAATTTAAAAACTGCAAGGGGAAAAAAAATGTAATGAGAAAGTCAAATTCATAGATATTATGTAATTGACTTTGCTGAACATCTAGGAATCCGACGGAGTCTGATTAGTGGAACCTAATCATAGTTTAATTAGTGGACTTAGACGAGATACGGCTTCCACCGAGGATCCTGTGGAACGGCGGATCACGAAGGCGACAGGGACAGTGATTGAGATGTCATTTATGTTAACATCTCAACATGCTGCATCTCTCCGTCTCCTTTTTGCCTGATTTGATCTACATTCCATCGTCAGATTTTCCTTCACCAGCGCACACTCTTCCTTGATTGCAAGCTGCTCTGTTAATAGAGTACATTGCATCTCGAGCTGCTGCTGACAGCCGAAGAAAAGCTCTCAGCCATACACTTATCTTGTCTGGGTTTTTTCGCTCCATCCTTACTTAAATGTTTGTTATATATCAGAACCTCTTTCAAGGTATACTACAAAGCCTTTCACAGCACGGTCTGCTTCTGTCTAGTGATTGCAGTTGTGTCTGTTTACTATTTGCTGACAGTTGAGGCTGAGACGATATCAGAAACCATTTATCCCCTGTTGTAGTGTGTTTACTTCAGTACAGTGTTCTGTCCATCAATTTACTTTACATTGGGCGTTATTCATTTTCAGGATTTTAGCTTCAATAAAACTTGGGTCTTAATTTGGAGTATTTGCCATTGTATGCATTGCTTTTGGGAACACACACCCACCAAATAAATGTAGATTATTGCCGCTTTTATTTTGTTCAACATGAAGTGAGCAAACATTAATTGCTGTGATGCTTCATCTTTTGTTACAGACCATATTTCGCTTCATCTAAACTATTTGGCTTCCCCAACAAACATAGACACATACAAGTAACCATCCTTGACTGTGTCTTCTTCGCATGTATCAGATGAACCAATGTTGAATGGGCCCTTTGGTTGATAGGGGGAACAAGGTTAGATTTAGGTGCTTTCAACCTGGAAGAGAACTGGTTGTATTTACACTTTTGTCCCAAACAGGGACTAAACAAAGGGTGTGTTGAAAAATGATCCGCTGACCACTCTTTATGCATTCCCTGCTACATTGTATTGCTCCGTCTTTGTTTTTCACAACTACACTGAACAAAAATATAAACGCAACACTTTTGTTTTTGCTCCCATTTTTCATGAGATGAACTCAAAGATCTAAAACATTTTCTATACACAAAATAACCATTTCTCTCAAATATTGTTCACAAATCTGAAAAAATCTGTGATAGTGAGCACTTCTCCTTTGCCGAGATAATCCATCCCACCTCACAGGTGTGGCATATCAAGATGCTGATTAGACGGCATGATTATTGCACAGGTGTGCCTTAGGCTGGCCACAATAAAAGGCCACTCTGAAACGTGGGGGTCCGAAAACCAGTCAGTATCTGGTGTGAGGGTTAGCGTAATGTTGTGAATCGAGTGGCCTGTGTTCGTCGTCCATAACATACGCCTGCCCATACCATAACCCCACCACCACCATGGGCCACTCGATTCACAACATTACCCTAACCCTAACCCTACCCCTCACACCAGATACTGCCTGGTTTTCAGACCCCCCCAATAAAGCAAAACTGCACATTTCAGAGTGGCCTTTTATTGTGGCCAGCCTAAGGCACACCTGTGCAATAATCATGCTGTCTAATCAGCATCTTGATATGCCACACCTGTGAGGTGGGATGGATTATCTCGGCAAAGGAGAAGTGCTCACTATCACAGATTTGTTCAGATTTGTGAACAATATTTGAGAGAAATGGTTATTTTCTGTAAATAGAAAATGTTTTAGATCTTTGAGTTCATCTCATGAAAAATGGGAGCAAAAACAAAAGTGTTGCGTTTATGTTTTTGTTCAGTGTATAACCAGACAAGAATGTTGATTATTGCCGAAATATTGCACAATTTTGCAATACCCTAGATTAACGCTTAGTTCAACAACAATATCAGTATTCTGTTGGATAGAATAGTCATTCCCTTATCAAATGTGTAGGCCACTTTCCTTATTAGATGAGTAAGACGAAAGGGCAACTCAAGGAAAGAGAGAGGAAAATCACCTGCGATAAAGGTCTAGCAGATTAGATTTTGCAGTTTCATGGCTATAAAGAGTTGGTGCCTTACACTGGAGGGTCATAAGACCTCTCTCTGTGTGTGACATTTTAACTTGTGTTAATGTTATTATCCAGAAGGCAGAGACTGCAAAAGGTCCACAACAACAAACTATGCTTTAGGTGTTTTAAAAGGCCTTTTTTCCCCCTTACTCATTTACATTTGCTCCATGTGTCGGCCTCGCTTTCATTCACAACGTTACACAGCTAATTTATGTCACGAAGATTTTCCTTTCTATTTTCCCCATCGTCATTGTGCACACGCCACCAATAGCTAATTACAAGCCCAGTGAGGTGCAACAGTGTGCCACCGCCACTCAGTTAACAAGGCTATTGATTTGGAAACCACCCTCCAAGTATGGTGGCTCCTCAGAAAACACACTAATGGCTATTTATTCCTTTCTTTGCCTTCGCCATGGTGACGGCAATCCTCACAAGATCAAACAGCCTACTTAAAACTTGACACATTAAAGTTAAACCGATGAGAATATGTTGAGAGGGATGCTTTGATGAAAGATAATATTTGTATAGCTTACTCTTTCTCAAACAACAGAACACCTGTGTCTGCTTGAGGAGAATAAAAGCCCAGCATCAAAGTGACAAAATGTACCTCCAAGTAATGGGAGAGCACCCGTGTGTTTCCCTCTGCTGACATCGAGACAGCTCAACAAGTGTGTCCCACATACACATGGCAACGATCATTTATCTGCATGCTTCTAACAAGACATCATAAATATCCACCCTCTAGCTGCTTCACAAGACAACACCGCCATAGAGTGGCATCCTCCCTCACGCCCCCCTCGCATTAATCTATCCATGTGCACCCTGGGTCATCCATTAACCATCCCAGTTTCTATCTCCCCAATTTGCTGGAAAAACCAGCTGGCAGGCATCTCAGACTCAATCAAGAACACGAGCACGTAGTTCAAGGTTTCACCAGAAACAGCTGTGAGTGCTGGGTGTATAATCGAGGAAGGGAATGAACCTTTGGGTGATTAATCCCTAGGCCCCCTGCTTCTTCCAGATGGCATTTCTCCATGGGATGTGCATTAAAGTCTATGGACCTTGCTGTTACTGCCACTGGTCTATTGCCGCCTCCTCTACGGTGATTGCCCATCGAGATCCATTCACCCCTCGCCCCCTGTGGTGTTTCTCCCACGCACACCATCCATACAGATTTATGCCTGTGCACATATGAAGGAGGTATTGACATTTAAATCAAGCAGAAGGATTATCGGAAGCAGACAGCTGCTACTTAAGATACACACTTATATCCATAAAATCGAGACATGTATTACAGACCTCGGATATTCAGCATTTGGACTGTTATCTACACCTCTGAGGAATGTTGGCTCTAGCATCCCTGCTGTGTGTCATGCTCCACATATTGCACATTTCCTTGATAACCGTGACAGACATATATATGAAGGGATCATTGGTACTCCCTGGTAGAAGGTTTAATAATGAAATGCAGCATTAACATGTAGTGCACACCCTAATATTCAAGCTGTGTTGGTTCCAGTAAGCAGAGTGGCAATTGCTATGGGTATCCGTATTGAACATGGTCATTGACACTTTACATCTTCTGAAGAAATTGCAATTTCAACCTCCTGAAGAAATTACTATTCCATCCAGCGGAAGTTACAGACAGCTTATATTAAGTGATATAGTGTTGTTGGCCGAAGTAGCTGGATAATAAATCATCATGCACACACAAGCAGAAAAAGCTCCCCTATAATTTATTTTGGTGAGGAAGTATGATTTTTGTCGGAAGGCAAGCCATCTGGACAACCAGACAAAATGTCCAGACAGCAGTCCGTCTCTAGAAAATACACTCACTAATAGCAGCTAAACATATTTGGAGAGAAACAAATCCTCCCGAATAAGATGTATCAACATAATACAAATATATTATTTACGGATGACTGTGCAAAGATGCAAAATGTCTATTCTGAATGTATCCAAAGCGGACGGACTGAGAATATATTTGTTTTCTCTCCAATGTCCACTCATTACAACTAAAGCAGGATTATGGTTGTCTTTGGGAAAATTATGAACAGTTGGATAAAGTTACAATCTGTAAGAATTTCATCATACTAAACCCAATGTGTTTTATTTGCATATTTATGAATGCTTTAGCCATTATTTATTTAGCACTTTCCATTGTTAGTGTCCTGGTCTTTCATTTTCGCAATGGAGGAATTGTTTACATTCAACACAATTTGTGCTCATTCCCAGGCTTCTGAATACATGTATATCCTGTAATGATGTAGAGAGGAGAATGGAACAGCCAGTCTTTGGCAGATTATAGAGGTAAGAAGTTATACAGGTTATTACTGTTAGGGAGGCTGTGGCTCAGTGGCTAGTGTGCTGGACTTCGAAGTTCAAACTCCACTGCAGTCAGCATGTCGTTGTGTCCCTGGGCAAGACACTTCACCCCAAATTGCTCCTGTGGGGATTGTCCTCAGTACTGAATGTGTGTAAGTCGCTTTGGATAAAAGCGTCTAACAAATGACATGTAATGTAATGTAATGTAATACAGTATACCTACGACAACTGCTAAAAAGGCATCCAATGTTCATCATGGACGATTAACTAGGGAAGTAAATGAGTTGCTTATTTTGAAAATGTAGCTGGTTTAAGTAACTTTCATAACCTCTGTCACTGATAAACATGATATATTCAAGAGATCATAACGACTTTCTTAGCAGAACCATCAGTGACCACAGGCTTTGCTATACGGTTGTTTCTCGAACCTTCCACTGTTGTCTAGCGGGTGTAACTAAAATACAAGATGTCGTATTTATATATATAAATAAATATATATCTATTTATAAAACGGACAAGTCCAATCAAGCAATCTGATTGGTTCAGTGTGCAGTTCCTTTGGCATTAGGGCAGGGATATCTAGATACTTTCCAAGGTTTGACATCATGAATTGTGCTACTTTTAAAGCAAGCAACGATGTTTTCAAATCTGTATTCTATAACACATAGGTGTGAGCAAGCTCTCTGATTGGTCAATAGGCGTCAGTATCCTGACCTTGTCAGTATACTGACAAGGTCAGTATCCCTCCGCGTCTGAGAAAAACGGTATACCGTTGGGCCGAAAAGCAAACTGCCTGCAGTTTGCTTTTCGAACTGGAACAAGAAAGCAAATGCCCGAATCAGCAAAGGCTTTCTACCACCATCCAAGGAAGTCGGTGAAGCCTGGGGATGCGGTGTGGTATAGCATGGAGCCCTTGGGGGTGAACAGCCTGGGGTCCATGATGACCCGCATTAGTGAAGAGGCTGGCACTGCTACGCGTTACACAAACCATTGCGTTAGAAGCACCTGCATACAGCGGCTGGCGGAGGCAGGGTTGGAGGCCAGAGAAATCATGTCCGTTAGCGGGCATACAAATGAGTCATCGCTTCGCAGCTACTGGGCTCCATCTCTGGACAACAGAAAGATGTGGAGCAACGCGCTTTTTGCCGGTCCGGGACACGCCATGAAACGGCCACTGGAGGAAAGCTCTTGCGATAACCTACCCGTGAACACCACAGCACCACCTGCAAAAAAGTCTGGCATGGAGTTCATGGAGAGCTGTTTCAAAAATTGCACTTTTAATGGCAGCATGAACATCCACCTTCATTCTGAAGCCAAAATGTTAAATATGTAAACAAATAAATAAATAGCCTAATTCAAGAATTGTTGTCAATAAATTGTTTTCAATAAATTGGTTAATAATATATTATTTACTATAATTATATCAATAACTGTAAGCGGGGAAGCAGGAGTGTTCGATTGATCGGCTAGCGTTACCAAGGGAACTACTTTATAGGAACTACTTTCTGACGGAGATTAACTCAAGCAGAAAGTGTAGGTTTGGGAGCAAATTAGCCCACATTATGAAATAATTTTACGATATTGTTGATTACAATGATAGTTTGTGTTATAGAATCGCAATCATACACTTGAGGCCGTTCTTGAACGTCATTATTGGTACTCCAGTACAGGCGTACGGACCTCGGTGCAAGCGCCTCGGTCCTGCCGCAGTACTGTCGTACCAATAATGACGTTCAAGAACGGCCTCTCGTGTATGATTGCTTAAATCAAAGAGGTCCGCAAAAACACTATCGACCAATCAGATTGCTTGATTTGACTTGTCAGTTTTATAAATATATTTACATTTCTTCCGTTACGAAACAAACTTACAAAGCATACGATGGAAACATTTAAGATTAACTTCGACCTCCTTCGACTGGTCTTACTATGGAGGAGTGGATTGAGGAGTGCCTATCTCCAGAAAAAAAAGCACCTAAACGACGACATGCAGAGCTACGTGAAGAGCAGGTCGACCAACTGGAAAAGTACCAGCATTCAAAAGCTTTCTGACGCGGGTCTTGAAACAAAGCAGAGCAATTATGAGCGTTAGTGGCCACAGGTGCGAAAGCTCTCTCCAGAGCTACTGGAAGCCGAATCTCGGGGACCGGAGAAAGTGGAGCAATATTCTCACCACGCCAAGCAACAGCCTGAACAACCTCAACAAGTAACCCCGTAAGCCATGCTACTGATGCTGGACAGGTTTTCAGTGGGTGCACAATAAACGGCAACATACAAATGAATGTAAATAAATAGCCAAATAATGGATCAACGCTCTCTGTCTAATATGTTCGCTAGCTGTTAGTGTTGTTGCATAGCACCACCTCGCACTATGTTTCGCGCAGAAGGCAACGGAGGGACTATTTTATTTTGAACATCATTATTTACTAATAAAAACTATTTAAATTAGAGTGTGTATTTTTTTTTCATATTGCCACACTTGGTAACCGTTTTATAAAAGCAATAGCTCACTTCAGGCCGTGGTATATGCTCATTTTATCACAGCTAAGGGGCGTGGTTCGGCCCGACGCGAAGCGGAGGGTCGACAACCCCCTTAGCCTGTCGTGAGCTATTGCTTAAATAGATAATAAGTGTCAGTACGATTTTATTTTGTATTTGCGTGCATTTCCTGTTCGGAAAGTGGCACTGTACTGATAGTGGTGATTTTATTTTGGAATCCTTAGCGTGCACTTCCTGTCCTGAGAGTGGAGGTGTCCTGAGAGTGGAGGTATGCAGGCAGACCCCTCTCAAACACTTTAAGCAGAGGTGGTGGAGACCGGCGCCCGCGATCAAACCAGGGCAGGTGCATGGCCGAGCTTCCAGTAATGGTGAGTCCATTTTTCGTTTCTTCTAATCTTCTAATCTTCGTTCGTTCGTTTAACTCTTCGGTTGTCAGCTCGTCTGAAGAGATAAAAGGATAGTGGGCGGCGGGTGTAGCCGCCTTTATATACTGTAGGCCTGTGCGCGCATTCAGGTAGGCACGGCCCAATTGGCCGGCTACGTTTACGTAAACTCAGTAGGTGAAAGTACGCACAGCATGATAGAGAGTAGTACCCATAGAGTCCAGTAGAGGGCGGAGCCTGTGCTTATATCTCTAGGGTTACAATACGTAACCCCCTGCTACTGCTTGTCTACTTGAAGAAAGATGATACGCTCACTTACATTCAACAACATACACCTTTTTCACCAACCTTAATCCCTTAAGCTTGTTTTGCCTAAAGCTCTCCAAATGTGGGCCTAATTAGGAGATCCTTGGAGTCACGCCTTGTAAATGTACCGATACATGCGATACAATAACCGAGTAGTCGTTTAACTGAAAAAACAATGCCAGTGAACATAATCCGAACAACAATTGTATTTCTCTTAAAAACGTTTTTAGGTGACCATTATTCTAATAATGCCCACAGAGAAGTTCTTCCTAATTAGTTCAACATGTATTTTGTGACCAGAATCCTTTGAGTCGTAGGGCGAATCCAACAGTGTCTTTCGTTGATGTTGCTGTGTGGATTGGGGGAAAACACAGGTGTGACAACGAGGCAGACTCTAACATCAGGGGAGAGAAAGCAGCACATCTGTTGTGGGTCACAGTGTTGTCAAGCAGACAGACCATATGGGCTATATCTCAGCACCACTAATCTGACAGGAGTGACACCTCTGGAGAGGCTGGGAGCTATGTTTGAATGAACATTGTACGTTATTAAACTCATTATGTCCAGACTCTCCTTACCACCAAGTCTCCTACAATCTGCTCGTCCATTGTTTGTCTCACTCGCTTTGCATGCATATGAGTTAGCATGCAGACGTGCGCGTGTCCTTAACCTTAAGATAACAACGCGCACTTCATGTTCTCTTCTCAGTAGGCTGTGTCGCATTGGCTTTCTTGCAGATTGTACATTGTCGGGGCACA
>RQJG01018639.1:0-15859 GCA_009756435.1 Chionodraco myersi
ATGTAGAAGAGACGGGAAGAAGGGGGGACACATGTTGATGTAGAAGAGACACGAGGAAGAGGGGACACATGTTGATGTAGAAGAGACATGAAGAAGTGGATTCAGCATAATAGGTGACCTTTAAATTGAGTTCATTCTACCCTCCTCGCTAAAACGAAAGAAGTCTGATCTAAAAACGCTGCAATGAATCCCAGATGTTCTCGTGTTAAACTCAGAGGTGTTTAAATGAGTTTATCCTCGGAGATGATGAAGCTATTTCCGCTGCAGTGTGAGTTTGGTCGTGTGAAAAGACAACAGTAGTGTTATTGTCTTCTGTCATTCTTAGTAATGCATGAAAACAGCAGTGCAGTCATTTATGTGGTGACTTCACCCTCTGGTGTCGCGCTTAAGCCTGGCTTAATCCTCTGGAGTGGAGTGCACCAGATGGGCGTAAACAAGTAGGGCTTAACTCTAACGTCGGGCTTAGCTACGTCCGACGTAGTGATTCGAATTTACACCGAGTGCACCAAGCCTGACTAGTCTCGGGCGTAGCTGCGCCTGGTCTTAAGATGCGCCTGGTCTTAAGATGCGCGTCCACGTGAATACACGCGAAACACTAATTGTTGCCAAGCAACGCCATTTTACAGACTCAGAGGACCGCAGAGAAGAGGGAATCCCCACACCCACAGCGTCAGCGATGACTCGAGGGGAATCCCAAATGGCCACACCCCGAAAGAGAAAGAGGGATTTGTCAGAGCTACAGCGGGAACTGACGGAGAAAGAAATCGGTGCTGGAGGGCCAATGAAACTTGTCTTATCGCCCGACATGCAGTTGTGCGATGAACATTAATCATGTCTCCCACAGTATTTTTGAAAAGCCCCGTTCGCGTAGAATCTGAGCGCAATCAGCGCCTGCAAGGTTGGGGAGAGCGCAGCGCTTCGATCTGATCCGTGCTGGAGTTGAGGGAAGATCTCCTCGATTAAATCAAAAAGGGCTTGTCTGCCGAAACGAAACCTCTCTATCAGTTCACTGTCTGAATAGATGTCCAGTGGGTTTGTTCGATCACGGACGACTCTTTCTCTTCTTAATGCCCTTTCATTGTTAAACATGTAAACAAGCCGCCCTGCCATCGTTAATATCCTTCTTGCCTGTTTTACGTTACTATGGATACTAGTCTGTCTTTCCGATTTACGCCTGCTCCATACTAGGCGTAAAAGTGACACCCGGGCGCAACGCATACAGGGCTTAAGTCTAAGTGGTGCACTAGTCATAACTTTAGTTTGGTCTTAACCTTCGGTTCTACGTCGGACGTAGAGTTACGCCCAGCTTATGCCCAGCTGGTGCACTCCACTCCAGGAGAGGGAACCCCCCAACAACATAATGGCGCCTGTTTAAGTGTTGGATGGATGGTTGGTTTCTCAGCATAATATTGTTCTGTACAAGAGTTCACTTGACATCCTTTTATGTTTATTGACACTTGCATGCAGTGTTGTAGTGCCCTCTGTCCCCTCCCTCCCTTCTCTCCCCTCTATCTCACCTCTCCACCCTGCCCCCACTGGACCGGGACTTTAACACCCCCCCACACACACACAGACACAACAAATCCAGCACCAGTCACTTTTTACGCTGCTATGGACATTTTTGCACTCACATCATCGTTTTATTATATCCTGCTTACTTGAAGTAAACGGTTATTTTGTGCTTTTTTTGTCAATTATTGAGTGTTCTTGCATTTTAATGTAATACCTCGGGACTGTGGGAAACTACGGAGCCCTGGAGGGTTCATAGAGAGAAACATAAATAAAACGTGGCCACGCTTTATTAACTTGTGCGCACGAGATGTAAAGCGTGGCCGCGCTTTAAATACGAGGTACTACGAAGCAGGATTTGCTATTTACACTATTCATTCATGAAGTATGACGCTGCGCTGTCAGCACGCGTCTCCATGTTTGTGATTGGTCAAATGTTGCTAACCCCGTCCCTTTCACGTGAACGCGCTCTCAGCCGGATAGAGAAACCCTGGCTGATTTACTGAGTTGACAACCAGCTTCGTAGGACCGCTTAGCGAGATCGCGTTTGTTAGGGTTAGTTAAGCCGGGTAGCTCAAACATATCCAGGGTCTGTTGAACTGGCTTCGTCGTACAGGGCACTGGAGGCAGTGACGTGTAACAGAATCTGAGAAGAGCAGCACCAGCTGCAAAGAGCTGTGCCTTTTACTTCACTGCGTTTCCCTTCATTAGAACAGCTGCATAGAGATCGAGGCTGCTACGTTTAACCCATAGAGGTTTAACCACACACACCTCTACACACATCGAACTGCTAGAGTATTCCCCCTCGTTTTATGAAGGAGATGTCCTGTCACCTTGGTGTGTGTGTGTGTGTTTCACATTCACACATTTGAGTCGGAAAACTGGATTTTGCAAATGCCTGCTTCTCAGTCAGCTCACGAAGGCAGAACATCTACAAAACCTACATTTTTTACATTTGAAAACTGATCACCAAAACATGATCGTGCTCTTTCTGTTGCACCGAACCATGTACTCTTTAAGGAACATGTCCATCATACAAATACAGTTTAACTAAGAGGGATATTTACTTTGCTCTGGTTGAACACCTGTTCTGAGGAGGGGGGCTTTACCTGAGGAAGGGGTCCATGTGTGTTGTTTCATGGCTGCTGTGGATCTGCTGCCGCTCCACAGTCAGCGGCCTCAGCTGGTGACAACTGAACGGAAACCACAATATACAGTTATCTGAAGCATGTGTGTGTTTCCCTCCGAAGACTTGACCGATGATTTCGAATTCATTGAAACTCCAGAATCAACTTAAGAGCCACAAAGACACAAATAACAAATACATCTAGGCTCCATCCGCATTAGAATCACTTGGCATACTACCAAAAGTGAACTGAAAACAGCCAGCAAAGCTACACAACAGCATATAAATGAATTGTGTGGCTCCACTCTGTGTGTGCGTGTTCGGTGTGTTTGTGTGTGTCCGACACCACCGGCATTTGTTTTCAAATTACCACGAACAGTAATTTACACACATCTGGTTCTCCATAGTTATATGTGTATTCCCAAATTAAATTCGTTTAATCTTAATCTCGATGTGCTATAGTCCTGCCAGAGTGCACCGGAATGAACGACACTATCATAAACAAATGCTCACACACACAAATGCACACACACACACACACACACACACACACACACACACACACACACACACACAGCCCTTGTAAGGCCACTTGAATCCAGTGCGCTGTCCACTGATAGCTCTGATGTATTCTTGGCTTGAGCAGCATTGTGTCTTGCTTCATTGGAAGGGATGTGAAGTATGGTTGGATGTTTGAAGCCACATTTTGAACAGGAAATTAGTTTATTGCAATTTCTTCCAATATGCCCCACGCACAAACAGACACCTTTTTCCATCAGGAAGCCCATCTTCTCTTTGTGTGTTCCTTTTTCAAACTGATGGCACGAGTCCAAGGTGTGACCTCCTCCGCAGCACAGACATGTCCTCCATCTTGTCAGAATGTGTTCCTTCCATTCAGTATCTGTCTGGGTTTCATTTTCTACAAGGGCTACAGTGGTGGCAAAGCTAGTTCCTACGAAATGTGAGCGAGGCTGTGATCTGTTTAAAGCAGTATTTTGTGTTATGATGGGAGCATCTTGAATGTTTCCAAATACTGGGTCGGTTAAGATTTTAACTTGTCTCTCAATGAAGTGTGTGATGTCAAAGCATGTTGCTCTGCGGCTGTTCCTCTCCTGCAGCTCACAGGCTAAAGTTCTCCACTTGTCTCTGAAATGGTAAGGTAACTTTCTTATTACGATCATCATATTCGCAGCCATGTTAAGCTCATGCAAATACCGCACCTCTTCCATTGCGTTTGCACACGCTCGAAGGAAGAAGCCGTAGTCCTGCAGAGCCTTAACATCCTCGGCTCTTATAGGAGGCCATGAAAGAGCCTTTTGCAAATAAGCAGATGCCACTTTCTGCTCATTTCCAAACTGCTCCTGGATTAGAGCTTTAGCCTCGACGTATCCCCTCTCTGGATCCATGTGCTGGCAACTTCCAACAAGTCCTTTGGCACGACCCTGAGTGTACTGCTCCAGAAAATAGAGTCGGTCACTGGAGCTGTTTGTGTTCTTCTCAACACCATTCTCAAAAGCGTGATATTTTAACGGGTCGCCATCAAAAACTGGAATCTCTCTCTTTGGCAAGGATGAAAGGCTGTTGTATTAACAGTGTGGTTATTTCATTTTCTCATAATGCCCAGTATGTTGTGTTGATCTTCACTTGCGTTCAAGCTATCTCCATAATTCATTTGTGTTTTCAAAGTGGAGTTTTTATGGGATACTGGCTCTGAGGAAAGGAACCCAGGTGAAATGTTCTCATTAGGCCGTGTTGTTGGATCCAATTAGTCATTGATAGCCTCCCTTTGGTTTAGCAACATTTGTGGAGTATTTATATTGTCCTTAGCAGTGTAGAGGACTTGTGGTTTAATGTTTCTTTGTTCAATATAAGAGTTCATTCCATCCGAATGCTTTGTCTTTGAACTTTTCCCCCTTAGGATGCTTCCTGTTTGCAACACATCTAATTTAGCCACATGTGCTGCAATATCCTCCTCCATCTGAAGTTTGCTCCTAATTTGCTCCTCCTCTTCCTCCAGTTCATGTTTGTCCTTTAATAGTTTATTTCTTGCCATTAAAGCTGCCAAGTCAGCCTCTGTTTTAAAGCATGCAGACGAAGCAGTAGAAGTTGCAGACTTTTCCCCCAAAGCAGAATTCTGTGATCGGTTTGCTCTTCTTCCGATTTCCACGTCAACATTTATTTGACTCATTTTCTCCGTTTGATTATTCAAGCTTCCTCAGTGCATCCGTTTGATTGTAACACACTCAAAGATCGGAAGAAAATTCCTTCAAAGCATCACATTTCCACATCAACAGAGCAGCGCGACTTCCATGCGACAGAGCGGAGTTACACAGTGGAGACACACAGCGGTGAATATGTGCACATTCAGCGGTAAGGCTTACCTGGCTGTGATCCGCGTTGACTGCGGCTTCCAAAACGGCACTCTCTATTAACAGCCAGTGCTTACCTCCGTGAATTATTTCCATTACTCCATTCTCATCCAGTAGATGCGCTGTTTGAAGATGATCGCCTTTCGTCTTGCTTGTTTTTTTGTTGACAAAATGTAGCGACAGCAGGAAACAAAGTCGCTGAGAGGCTGAGGCCGGGTCTGTTTGAAGTTGTATGACACGCTAATTTTTTTTACTTGGATCAAAAGCTCTGTTTGATAGCATTGTAATTTAATCATAAAAAACTCGGAGATCATACATTGTTATAATAATCAAAGCAATCGTAAATCTTGCCGTCAACAAAAAAGTACAACAGCCCTGTGTCACCCTCTCTTCCACACACCCACACCTCACGCAGGTGAACAGGATTATAATGAGTGCCACCCATACCCATGTGACCCAAGCCAACCAATCAATAGTGATCATGGCTCCTTGTGACGAAGGTAACTTCGTCACTATGGACTGACGACTTCAGGCCGGGTAATATTGCACTTTATTAGCGTGATTGCACAGTACAGTTTGGCATTACATATTTGCACATAATTCGTACTAATTATTGAGGTAGTATTTTTTTAACTGATTAAACGTATTTATTGGAATGTCGTCTGGCAGGTGCTGGTCGGGTCCTCGGCTCCGCCTGAAAAGATAGGGGAGTTTACGAGAGCTACGAGAGTAGTTATGCTGGTGTAAGGATGACAGCGGTTGAGAGTAATCAGGGTGCAAATAATATGTTAATGTCTGTGGCTGATGATTGTGTGCACCTGGTGTCCTGTGTTGTCTCCTCCCCCCTCACCTGTGTATTGTTAGTATGTGTGTATTTATTACATTACATTGCATTTAGTTGACGCTTTTATCCAAAGCGACTTACAATAAGTGCGTTCGACCAACAAAATACAAACTTGAAGAAAACAGAATCATATAAGTACATCATGTTTCATAGAGAAAAAACATTTCAAGTGCTACTCAACTGGCTTCTTTCTACTCCCTCGTCCTCTGTCATCATCCTGTTGAGCTGTCTGCTGCATTCGACACGGTGAATCATCAGATCCTTCTTCGCACTCTCCAAGAACTTAGAGTTTCAGGCTCTGCACTTTCCCTCCTCACCTCATACCTCAAAGACCGCACCTACAGGGTTACTTGGAGAGGGTCCGATTCTGACCCTTGTCAATTAACTACAGGGGTCCCTCAGGGCTCTGTTCTTGGTCCCCTCCTCTTCTCCCTGTACACAAACTCGCTCGGATCAGTCATTAGCCCGCATGGTTTTCCATACCACTGCTACGCTGACGACACCCAACTAATTCTGTCCTTTCCCCGCTCAGAGACCCAGGTCGTCGCACGCATCTCTGCTTGTCTAGCTGACATCTCTCAGTGGATGTCCGCTCATCATCTCAAGCTCAACCTTGACAAAACTGAACTGCTTTTCCTTCCGGGAAAAGATTGTCCCACTCTTGACCTGACTATCAACATCGGCACCTCTGTTGTTTCCCCGACTCAGACTGCAAGGAATCTGGGTGTGATCCTAGATAACAACCTGTCCTTCACTGCAAACATCGCTGCTACAACCCGCTGCTGCAGATACACGCTTTACAACATCAGGGGATACGTCCCCAGCTGACCCAGAAAGCGACGCAGGTTCTGGTCCAGGCTCTCGTCACCTCACGCCTAGACTACTGCAACTCCCTCCTGGCTGGTCTACCTGCATGTGCCATCCGACCTCTGCAGCTCATTCAGAATGCAGCGGCTCGTCTGGTCTTCAACCTTCCTAAATTTTCCCACACCACTCCGCTCCTCCGCTCCCTTCACTGGCTTCCGGTAACTGCTAGAATCCACTTCAAGACACTGGTACTTGCATACCATGCTGCGAATGGATCTGGCCCTTCCTATATCCAGGACATGGTTAAACTGTATACCCCAGCGCGTGCACTACGCTCTGCATCAGCCAAACGACTCGCTGCACCCTCGCTGCGAGGGGGACCCAAGTTCCCATCAGCAAAAACACGTGGGTTTGCTATCCTGGCTCCAAAATGGTGGAATGAGCTCCCCATTGACATCAGGACAGCAGAAAGCCTGCACATCTTCCGGCGCAGACTGAAAACTCATCTCTTTCGACTCCACTTCGAGCGATAGAATTACTAACGAAGAACTGCTAACAGAGCACTTATATACTAATAAAGGACTGGCTTATCTATAGCCAGTTGAGTAGCACTTGAAATGTTTGGCTCTATGAAACCTGATGTACTTATATGATTCTGTTTGCTTCAAGGTTGTGTCTTCCTGGTCGAATGTACTTATTGTAAGTCGCTTTGGATAAAAGTGTCAGCTAAATGCAATGTAATGTAATATTCATGTATAAAAGACATACAAAAGTGCATTTTGCATGATAGGTCACCTTTAAGTTATAGTACAATTTTTGCACTAACACCATATAATATTTATATAAAAATAAAGGCAATGAACAGTTACATCTCTACTTTACATCTACAATTACACAGATACAATAGTTTAACTCACCTTCAATTATCGTGGTAGTCTCTCGAAACGTAGGTTTCAATCAGTCTTTCTTGGATGCAACAGCCTCTGATGATCCGAGATGAAAGTGAGTGCACTGCTCTAATGGGTCCGACTAGTTAGTTCCGCCTATTCCATCATTCAAAAAATCTTGTAATAAATCATACATTTTTCATTTTTTCACTTTTCATTTTTAGGGGGGTCAGAGGTCAGTGGTTGGGGGCACTGCCCCCCCCTAGAACCGCCCCTGGTTATAGCTCCTCCAGAGAGCCTCCTCGACGCTCGATCCTTGGTCCTCGAAGTGCATTTAGAGAAATGAGATGTCCTTCAACATGGCGCGCTGAAATTCATTTCCGGGTCACTACCGAGGAGTCGAGGAGGGGGATTTGATGAAATGAGAAAGGGCCAGTGTCCGTAGAAAACGTTGTTATGGTAATGAATGCCTCTTGTTCATGTAACCAAGCAAAAATAAACACAAACAATTATATAAATTGAGTCAACACACTTTTTATTAATATGTAATGTTGAAACTTAATGCAGTGGGTGTTTTACAGTGGGCTTCACAGAGGAAAGAGTAGAAATCCACTGAAAACCATGCGATTCATCGAATCATCATAAACGCTGTTTCCGGAGGGCAGATCAATGTAGACAACATCTCCCTTCTCCAGCTGAAGAACCATTGAGTTAGACGCAGAGACAAAGCCAGATCCACCTCTGTAATCATGAAGACCCATCTTTCTCCTGTCGTTGTGATAGAGGCGAACATAGCTCCAAGCTGAAAAGCGTATCTCCCACATGTTGAATCTGAAGTAGTAGACTCCTCTGACGGGGGCTGTGAAGATACCTGCATCAGAGGGGAAGGTCAGTGAGGGGAGATTGTTTCTGGTGCTTCAGGTGTGTGTGTGTGTGTGGTGGTGTGTGTGGTGTGTGTGTGTATGTGTGTGTGTGTGTGTGTGTGCGTGCGCGCTGTAGGCCTGGCCGATATTGGTGAAGACTTTACTGAACTTCAGTGTGATTGTAGTGTTGAAGGGTCCGACATATCCTGAACCAGTGAGACCGGCTGAGAACGCCACCTGAGCACGGTCTGTGAGAAAGAGGAGGATGCTCACAGAGAGATGAGAACTCATTAACAAAATAAAGTCTGTTTTTTGTATTCTGACAGCCAGCAGAGATTGATATTTAATATGTTCTTCAGGATACCAGTTCCTTTCATTCAACAACATTTTGACTCTTCATAATAGTTTCTGTTTCTCACCTGCGTTCTCTCTCTGGAGCTCCTGCACCTCCTTTTCACTGCAGCTCATCCTGGCCTCTAAAGCTGAACAAGTTTAACATTTTTCAGTCAAATAAAGTTATAGTCTATTATTTTCAATTTCACTGTTGCAGATCTTATGTTAAATGATTGTTCTACCATACTATAATATTCACCTTTCAAATTCACTGGAATATTTTGTTGCCTTTAAAACTGCAAACAAATCCATCGTTTTTATAGAAAAATACAATTATATTTGTAATTTCTCCTTTGATTACTTTGTACTCCTACCGGTGCTCTTATTCTCACTTGCTGTGACTCGAGCCTGAAGATCTGCAATAAAGAGAAAAAAGAAAAAGCAGGTTAACAGCTGATTAACAACCTCATGATATATCCTATTAATAGGTTAATTATGAAATGGGAAATGTTTAGTTGAAGAGTTTCTGTTTCTTACCTGTGTTCTCTCTCTGGAGCTCCCCCACCTCTTTTTCACTGGAGCTCATCTTGGCCTCTAAAGCTGAACACATATTGAGTTTTTGTATTAGGGTCATGCTAATGTTACTCTGAAGCTTGACCAAGTAGGAACACTTTCACAAACATTAATGTTATATCTAAATGATGATGATTGCATGTATCAGTGCAGCGTGACGTGGCTCTCAGTGTGTTTTACGTCAGCTGTGTTGTCTTGCTCCAGCCTCTGGATCTTGATCCTGTGTTCGATGGCCATGTCTCTGATCTCCTTCAGCTCAGCCCAGATGTCAGTGTTCACCTGGGTCTGACTGCTGCTCTGGTCGAGGGCTGCTTTCACTCCTTGGATATCAAACTCCCCCTCTTTCTTCCCTGTCCCCCCTCCATCCTCACCCTGAGCCCCCGTCCAGAGCAGACAGAGCAGCAACGCCAGAGAAACGGCAGCTCTCCTCATTCTGAAATATCGCTGTTCAGACAGAGAAGTGAGACACGTCTCGCTCTGTCCCCGTCTTTATATCCACGTGAAACAGGTCACGAGGTCGTGAGAATCGAGCAGATGTCTTTGATAACAAACGTGAAAAACATCCAAACGTCCCTGGACGTCTTACTGATAGTAAAGGGCAAACAACAACTTGAATTCTGTTCTTTTAAAACAAGTGTATTATTCCTGATTTTTCTATATCTCTCTTTTTTTGTGATTAGACCTTGTTTTCCTTGACTTGTATTAAACTAAGCTACCCCAAATGATCCGATATTTAAAGGAAACCTCTATGTGTTTAACAGGTGTACATGGTGCTCAAAGGGGAAGATGGTTTCTCACAAACAAGAGAACTACATGTCCCAGGATGCACTCTGTTCAGGAGGAACTCTCAAGACACTTTTATCATCAGGTGAAATCCCAAAACTCCACATAAAGTCAATACACAGATGCGTTTTACATCAATCTCACATAATTATTGAGCTGCTTTGAATTGTTTTTGCTCATTTATAAAGGCGGTCTGTCTCTGACCCCACAGTGCAGCCGACAGCCTGGGCCCTGTGTGGGGGGTGCACATCTGGCACGACAACTCTGGACCCTCCCCCAGCTGGAACATCAAACACCTGGACGTGTCCGAGGTAAAGAGTGACATCACCACACACATCCTTTACCCCAGGGGTGTCCAAAGCTTTTTCACCGAGGGCCACATGCAGAAGAATATACGAAGGGCTGGGCCACTCACTAGAGGAGAGGTATATCGCCTCATAGGTTCAGTTATAAGTTGGAAACATCTATCAAATGTAGGTCAATTATTCTTGATACTTGAAAATGCTTTAAGAAACACAACAGCTCACAGCTCTCCAGAGGGTTTACTTTATTTTGTTAGCAGCAGATTCCCTAAAACAGAAGCTTCAGATTGCTTTTATTAAGAGGAAATATGAAGGGTATATTTCAAGGTCGTTATGTACATTTGCTATTTGGCTTTTTTCTTATCAACTTAGATTTGTTAGAAAATGTTTTCAACTTTAATTGACTGAAGTTATTTGAAAATGGTTCTTATTTACACATGAAGACTGTGTTATATATTTGAACATGTATATTTAAGAAGTGCAATACAAGACAGGCAGAAGTTTCATTTGTTGGCCATATTTCTTTATACTTTTTTAATTTGCTGAGGGCCGATTCAAAATGGTCCGCTGGCCGCATTTGCCCCCCGGGCCGTAGTTTGGACATCCCTGCTTTACCCCCAATTTCCTTCATTTCTGAAATACAAATGAGTTTTTCTCGGTGAAGGTAGAATCCAAAAAACTGAGAAAATTCTCGACGTATTTCCTGTGGGTGATTTACGGCAGTATGTCACAACACTAAAACTATCAGTTTACAAACTCTTGCACAATTTAACTTATCCTGTAACTGCTTCACAAACACGTGCAATTTCTCCTCACTATTTTAGACCGTTCTGCATGAACACTTCTGACATTTTTGCAGGCGTGTTTGTAAAATATATACGAGCATACGACTGGATAAATGAGAGTTTAAAAAAAAAAAATCATTTAAGAATTTTCACTTTTTGTTTTCATGGAGGCATTCCCTGGCTCCACCAACAATGCAACATAAATAGATATAAGGCATAAAACAATACAAATAAAATAGACTAATGTGCAAATAATGGAGAAGTAGTTCAATAAATACAAGTAAAATATAATAAGATGAGCTAAATAGTCTAGTTGTCAGCTCATAGAGTCCTGTTGTTAACCCGGAAATGTACCCTAAAGTTAGAAATGTATTTGTATTGGACAGATTGCCTATTTATTTGAAAAATAATTGCCCACAGTAGAGGTAATCATTTCCATCTTGTGCTCTGTACATCCAATGGTGGCAACATTACTCATGGTAGTCCAAATCAGCTCAGAGAGAGTACACATATGGCCACTTTCTGGTTAAAACTGAACCAAAACCACTCCACTCCGGCCACATCATTGTTTTACTTTTGTTTACATAATGCTATAATGAAATTCATCTCAATTAACTCAATCTATGCTAATTGTGCAAAGTGCCCAACATATGCAAGTTAGCATCCGGCATGTACTTTGGACCCCTACTATACATTACTATCATAACACTTTGGGGTACTCAACATTTCAGGGTTCACTAGAATGTAAAATGAAATGCTGTAATTTAAATACTGCTTATTGTAATAATAGATAAACATGTGAGATGCGAACAGATGGTATGAAGCTGTGAAGGCACAGAGCTCAGGGGTTCATCAGTCTTATGGCCTTTGGGATAAAACTTAACACAGGATCAGTCATTGATATGCAAATGTCGTTCTCCGGGTAAAGTGTGGGGGATCTGCGTGGACTTTCCTTTTGAATACGGTTTGTGTTCCTTCTGGTTCTTAATAACCCAGGTGAGCAGAGGGCAGCTGAAGGGACGTGCGTGGCTCTTTGTGGCTCAGTGCTGGTTGGCTGTGAACCAAAGTGACGGGCGGGTGGAGAGGATTCTGGGAAAATGCACTCGTGGAATAGGCTTTTATAAGGTACATAGTCCTCATACACATACACTCAGATACAAAAAACAAATATTAATATCTTCCCCCCTTGCAGTCGCTGAGTCTCAAGCTATCAGACTATTTGGCCGATTACCACATCTGGATATCTGTGTACAGCTGCCCCTGCCCCAACGCGTTCACACACACTCAGAGACTGTGTGTGAGCCTGCTGCTTCTGCTGGGATATGCATGTGTCAGCACACTGATCATATCACACATGGATGATCAGGTTGGTTAATAAAACCTATACAGGTTCATATTTAGAGCCCCAAGAGTGTCCAAAACATTTTAACGATGATCCGTTGTTTGCAGTTGCCCTTCCAGTTTGGCTGTGTTGAAGCAACAGCTGTTTCTGTGCGGACAGGACTTCTGAGTGTGTGTGTGGTGTTGCCAGCAGCAGCAGTTATATCATTCCTGTTCAGACAGAAAGAGGTCGAGAGAGTTCAACACGCCAAGAGCAGAACGACTGGAAAGGACTTTTTTCAAGGTCAGATTTGGTATTTAAAGTCTCATTAAAATGTCTTAAAACGACTTGACATAGACTATAATCATATCCTTCTTTCACACTTAATTTAAATGAATGTTATCCTACTTTTACATTTTGTTAGTTGTAATTTGGCTTGTCTACAGATGTGTATCTTTTACTGTTAACATGTATCTTTTTCTCTTTAGTTCTGTTTTATTTAATTTTTTGTTGAGCTGTTTCTATTTTGTGTTTGTTTATTTTCTACTTTTTGTGCAACGCCTTGTTTTAACATGCTGCTGTGAGGATAATATTAACCAATGGGATCCAATCAAGTAGATCTTATCTCATCTTAACTTGTCTCCTCATCTCCTTTTCTATTTCTCCTTATTTTATTGTGACTCGTCTCCTCTCAGATGATTTTTCAGTGAGCGGCAGTATATCGGAGCCCCATCTCTCCTGGAGCGTTCTGCAGCGGAGGGCGCAGGACACCTGGAGGAAGACATACCAGGTGACCTTCGCTCTGTCCTCTCACTACGCTCGCCTCATTGATCTGTTCTGTGAATTTCTTGAATGCATATCAAGGAGAGAGGCTTGTCAGACGATATGAGCAAGAATGCACATATATACGAAATACAAACCAAAAGATATACATTTCCTGTGCAAAGTAAAATGCTACTTAGCTTTTGATCTGTGAAAACCTACGTCTGCAAGTGAAAAAGCTAATTCTATAGACAAAAATGTCATTCACAAAATAATTTTTTTTAAAGTAAAAACAAAGAGAGTATTGGATGGAATAAACTTTAACTCTGAGAATCCTTGAAGTAGGATTTTCCTAAGAAATAATCCCTCTTTTTGTCCAAACTATGAATTTAAAGGTCATACATGTGTTGTCCTATTATGATCATCTGACAGATAAAAGAAATGGAGACTATCGGAGGCAAAAGAAAAGCACTTTATATCTTTATTCCCACAACATGGTGAACCCTGTCTGACTCGAACTCTTGTGTTTTCAGGGCACAGATCTGCCTTCAGTGTCCCCTACGATTCAGGACAATAAAATCACGGATAAAGAACCTGAAATCACAAACCTTTGCAGCTTGTTGCTCATTAACGAGGGGGACAATGCCAATCAAACACCTCCGGGAAAAGAGTCTGGGACGGGGGATGGAGGACAGGAACCGAGAAGTGTTGATGGGGGTTCGTCGGACGGCAGCTTGGAGGAGGACGTCCCTCTGAAGGGAGGAGGATTCAGATCTCGCTGGGGCCTCTACCTGGCCTGGACTTTGTGTCTGCTGATGTCCCTCTGCTGCCTGGTGCTCTCTGCAGTGCTGGGGATGAGGTGACAGACATCTGGAGGATTGGGAAGTGGTGTGGATAATCCCGACTGATTTATTATCAATACTGACTCTTTAAAATGTCTCAGAGTCATAATGTTTATTGTTGGAAAATACAGAATGTCCTCTTCCAACATGATAACAAAGGTATCCCAACTGTAGCTGTGAACATGACAGGATGTGAGATGACCTGGAAGAGCATCAGGACTGCTTGAGGCAGATGATAGCTATGTGATGAACATGATGATTCAGCCTCTATGGAGAGAGACATCAAGCATGCTCATTTCTGACGTGGAGCTAATCTGAAGTAAACATTGAATACTGCTTTCTGTCCCTCCATCTTGTGACTGTGTGACTCCCTCTCTTGGATATCAGCGTGTGAAGGACACTGCTCAGGAACTAGTTGATGCTCTGTATGTGATGACTGCTTCCATTCTGGAGAGGATCACAGACACATGGGTCCTGAGGTTCAAGCTCAAGCCGGGGACCAGTGATATTTTTCTAACATTTATTTCTCATGTGTCAGGTTCAGCAGCAGCAAGGTTCTGCTGTGGATGCACTCGCTGTTCTTCTCCCTGGTGTTCTGCATCTTCATCATCCAGCCAGCCCTGGTAAATAAATAAAGCCTTTTCCAATGAAAACAAATAGAGAAAAGGACATGACTAGATTACATGTCTAGGGCTTTTATTTTGAAAGAAAATGGAATCTGGTATATATTTTGTAAGGGTGAAAGGATGATGAGGTTTTATGTTTTTAGTTTTGATTATTGAACCATGCTGTTGTTTATCATGCCTTCACATGTGCTGCAAAAGCTCCGAATATTTATGCAATTTAGTCTTAACTAAATTTAATTGGCACATATCAGAGCAAACTGTGCTTTTTCAGGAGGTGAGCTTAAAGAATCAGGCACTTAAATTAAGCGTTTAGTGTGAATACAGGTATATTTAGACTGATATTATAAGAAAACTAAAAAAACGTGATCATTAAAGCATGTACAACATGTTCTAGTAGAAATCCAAAATGCAAGTATGAACCGTGAAAAAAGCATAATCTGTCTTTAAAGCTGTACATGTTATTTTTTCTTTCCCCAGATATCTGCAGTGGCAGTGGTGGTCTCCTTCTGGTTCAGGAATAGATCAGACTTTCATACTTCCTCCAGTATAAGAGAGTGTGAGAACCTGCAGAGCCCCCATGCTGCCTTTCCTCAGGACGGAGGAAAGGACTATCACCTTGAACAGGTGATAGTCCGACTCTATTTTATTCTCTTCTAATTTATTCTTTCTCTATTTAAATCTAAAGTCATGATGTGTGTTTAACAGCTGCTCGGAGCTCGGCAGCGAGTCAGGTTTCTCCGTCTCGTGCGCCCGCCGACTCCTGGAGAGCTGAGGAAAACCAGAGGGAAGAAACGAAGAGAGACACTGATCCAGAACACTCTCAGGTTCGTCTTTGTTTGCAACCGTTTCTAAGGGATTTAAAGGTCCCCTATTATACTATATTCACCAATATATCCCAGGTCTCAGATATATACAGAACCTGTCTCTGATTGGTTGAAACACCAAACAGATCATTGCAGCATTACCCATAATCCCCTCTGTTTCAGCCCTGTTTCCAAAGTGCTGATTCTCTGTCTGTTACTTTAGATGAAAATAAGGAGCCGCTTCCCACGCCCCTCTGAGAGACATTTGGTTACAAAGAACTCAATGGAGCTCTAGGGGAGATTCAGGTGATAAGGGGGGGGGGG
>RQJG01018640.1:0-24618 GCA_009756435.1 Chionodraco myersi
CAGCCTTGCTCTTGTTGTTGGGGCTGGTGAAAATGGACTGCTGTGCATTTAGCTGTCCTTTCAGGCCCCTCCCCTTTTGGGAGCGTAGGGCAGAATTAGGAGGGAATTCCGTCTCGTAGCGTTTGTGCACTGTTTTGAAATGCCGCTCCTAAATTACCCTTCTTCGATAAAGCCACGCATCGCATTGCAGATGAGACAGATGGACTTTGAATTGGAATAGATACAAAAATAATCATCCTCCCACTCGGAGTGAAAATGATATATGTTTTGCTTCTGCCATAATTGCGGTCTTGTGTGTGTGCGGACTGTCACTCCTGTTGACACGGACAACGTTAGCGAACTAGTGCACTGCTCACTGCTTACCAGCCACGCCCCGACATATGGGGTCACGCCGGCCAATCACAAAGCTTTGATGCGTTCAAGTGCATTATTCTGGCACAGGAAGATTATGTTACAGGACATTAACGATAAAACAGAATATTGTTGTTCTATTTTTAGACAAATCTGGCGATCGACTGGGAATCTCCCCGCGATCGACTGGTTGGGCACCCCTTCTATAATAGAAGCGCTGGGTTGAACCATAACGCTCATATTTCCCATGGATGTATAATAAGAACGATATTACCCCTCCTGTACCCGGGCCCAGTGAAGAAACGACGATCAGAAAATCTCTGGTTTTCTTACATTTCTGATCGGATTGGCAAAAACTTCAGAATTTGTATTGACCGCCGTTCAACTGACAGCGTTGTTTTCCCCCAAAAGTGGGCGGAGCCGTTATTTTTGCCCGGAAGTGCGCTGTGATACGCAGCATCTAACTTGACCAGGCAATTAAATCAAATCACCATAGTCCAGCACAGGTAAAAAGGTCACAGTGACTAGCCTTTTCTTGGCTTCAAGCGAGAAACAGGACTTGTTCCTGTAGAAGAAACCTAGCCTAACCCTCAGTTTTGTAACCCTTGTGTTATGTTCACATTTCGCACCCTTTGGTAATGTTCGGGTCAAATTGACCCGGGACATATTTCAGGGTTTAAAAAAAAATACATAACTAAATTCAACATGCACAATTCCTTATATATATTGTCTTTAACTCATTCCTCAACAATATAAATGAAATATATGATTAGTTTTTGAAAATACTCTTTGCTAGATCAAATTTAATAATGGAAGTGTCCATCGTTTTTTGTGATAAAAATGTAATTTATGTTAAAAAAAAAATACACTGTAATAAAAACTAAGTTTACATTTTGCTCATGCTTTTCTAGGACAAATGTAAATGAAACATTTTTTCTTTAATGTTTATTATTTTTAATCTGTCATATAATAATCAAAGCCCTGAAGGAAATAAAGCAATTTAGCAGCAATTGGAACACAAGAACCACACATCCAAAAGTATTTGGCTGTGAAATATAGAGGGAATGAAACATCCATATAAATTACATAGAACAGATATAAACACAAAGCAAATAAAAACAATTAACAGTCACTATTAATAAAATACAGTATATCCAAAAACGATATTGATGAAGTGACGCTGCAGAATATCATGTGAGTCAATGGGCAAGTCCGTTTAGGAAACACATGATGTACAGAACTTCTTCGTGTGTATAGCACAGATGTACTTGTTGCAGTTGCTGCATGTAGTCTGTGTCTTTGAGGGTCTTCCAGAAGCTGACTGTGGGGGTCTTCTTGCGGCTGGCTGTGGGGGTCTTCCAGCAGCTGGCTATGAGTCAAGTTCATCTTCCAATTTGCTGTCAAATTCTGAGTTTACCTCCACATTATCCTCATCTTCAGAAATGTCTTCCTGTCCCACTTCACCGTGTTCTTCTAATGCAGGGGTTCTCAAAGTGCGGCCCGCGGGCCAATGGCGGCCCTCGTAAATGTTTCTGGCGGCCCGCGATAGTTAATGTGACACGCTGAAATGCATGCGTTATATTTTAATCCTCCGTGGTTGTATCTAGTAAGAATTAGAATGAGTAGCTTTCCAGCGGTATCTCCTGTGAGACTGTAACCAGGGCACAGCAGCCAATATGGCTGCTCAAAGCAGCTTGACTTTACACTGTGTGGGATTGGTGGATTCGTGTGTCCGTCAAGGAAATCTCGGCCGGCAGCCATCATGGTCTGAAATGACCAATGGACATCGAGAAATCACTAAGGACCTACCCACCAAGTAAAAAAAAACATAAACCACGTGTCTCTCATCAGTTTACGTCTGTGTGGAGAGAGAGACAGAGAAAATGGCTAAAAAAAACTTTACAGTTGCCGACTTCGCTAGAGATGTTTGTTTACGTCTGTGTGGAGAGAGAGAGAGAGACAGAGAAAATGGCTAAAAAAACTTTACAGTTGCCGACTTCGCTAGAGATTATTTTCGCTAGCAGCAGTGAAGACAGAGCCTCAGAACCTGAAGACTTCGACTCTTCTGAAGAAGAAGAACTCAAAGACAACAACAAGTATCTATTTGGACATGGGTAAGTGTAAATATTACAGTAATAGTGTACTGGCAATGTGTGGGGAATACCGCGAAAATGAACAATAGGTTTATTGATATATATTTTTTATCGATAGTCATGAACTTTTTATTGGGACAAAATAGACTCTCCATTAGCAAACGTTTACTCTGTGTTAACGTTATGTTGGTGTGTAAAAGTGAGATTGCATGTGTAGATGATTAAATTAATCATTTATTCGTCCCACAACGGAGACATTTACAGTGACAAGTTTTTGCCATCGATTATTTTATCATACTGTTCTGTACAGATGAGACTTTGTCATAGATTTATTTATATGTGTGCCTGTTATTATTTTACCGTCCTGTACAGATGAGACTTTGTAATCAGATGTTGTGTGTGTGTGTGTGTGTGAGAGATCGAGAGAGACTCCTTCTGCAACCTCCCAAACTTTATTTTTATGTGTGCATTGTTATTTGTGCTTGAGCAACATTTTACTTGAACTTTATTTCAATGAAATTAGTTGTAATTATTGTCCTACACAGGCGGCGTTTATCCAGCAGCCAGCACATCCATCTGTGCCGGCCCCCAGGTCAAGATCTACTGTGGGCCAGAGCCATCACCACCAAGGACCAGCAGACCATCATCACTACAGCTGCCTCCATCTGCGGCTGCCACCAGGTCAAGATACACCTCAGCACAAAGGCTCCACCACAGCCATCACCTTCAACCCAGCCAGCAAGGAGGTCTCGTGGAGGTCTCGTATAGCACTTGTACACCCCACCTACACAGCAGCCCATGCACCATCACCCCCATCTTCACAGCAGCCAGACCCACTGTCTTGGAAGACAGACAAAGACCTTGACACTGTCTTGACATTTATAATGAATAGTTGGTTGAAAGTTCTGATGTTCAATATTGTAAATAGTGAGATTTTCCAGTTTCTTATATTTATATAAATAGTTGGTTGAAAAAAAACATATTTATAATAAATTGTTGGTTGAAAAAAAAGGTTGAATGCTCAATTTGTATTTGTACACATCACATGAACCTTGGTATGTAATATGAAGTCATTATTCAGTCCTGATGTATCTCAGTCCCTGCTGTGGTGAAAGTAGAGTGATAAACACCTATTTTACTCAAAATTTGAATTTAAACATGAATAACACATTTATATACAGTGTAATTCAAATATTTTACTGCTTTTGTGATCCTAGGACTTTGGTTACCAAATCTAAACACCAAAACAATTCGATCACATGAGTAAATGTGTGTTTTCACAAGAGTTTTGAAGATTTTTCCAAAAATCTGATTTCACATTTTAAGCTTTTGAGCTACTTATCTCATCAAACAGTGCTCTAAGGTGAGCAATATGCATATATAGCAAGACCAGAGATTGTCCTGAACATTTTGATATGTAACACATGGGGTGCCATGTTAGAAGAAATACATTAAAAAAGGTTATTTAAGAAAACATCTAAAAATCGAGAAAATACCCTTAGACTCCAGAGGGTTAAGAATGGTAAAACTGCGCCACCTGAATTATTTTGTGTTCCGTTTTTTTTTGGGCGGCCCTCAATCCAATATTGGGTACCTAAATTGGCCCTCACTCATCAAAACTTTGAGAACCCCTGTTCTAATGCATTCCACTCACTCTCATCCATCATTAGCTCCAAGGCTCTGAGCAGAATATCTTTTGGCCATTTCGCTGGTAGATAATTGTAGTTCTGCACGACACTGTAATGTGAGGTTATGTCTCTGTGTAGTCCCTCCTCCGGCGTGCAGGTGCGAGGGGGGACAGCGCGAGAACATGTAAAATGTTTATACATCTCTGGAAGATCTCAAATGTTTATAATGTTCTAGGATAGTTTTGTGTACACACTACAAAGGGTTAAGCTCAAGGGAAAACAGGATCAAACAGCTTCAGCACAATTGTATGCATAGGCATACAATTGTGTGTGTGTGTGTGTGTGTGTGTGTGTCTTTAGTTTGTGTGTTTTTCTCTGTCTGTCTGTCCTGGTATTGTATCCGGGTCAGATTGACCCGAACCTCTTATGAAGGACATAAATGCGGGTGGGCATTTTTTCATAAGTGGAAAAAAAATAAAAACAATTCCACATGTCCTTCACAATAAATAAGCCCCGGCCATTGAGTTTCAGGTTGAACGGAAATATCCTTATATTTTTTTTTATTCATTGAAAATGGAAATCGGGTCAATTTGACGCGAACACCACACAAGGGTTAAGCAGGTTATTGACATGACGTTTAAAAGTGAGACAATCATCAAGCCAGATAACAAGGTATTTGTAACAGGTAACCACTTCAATTTTTAATCCTTGCATAGTTACAATATCTACAACAGGCTCTGGTGTCTTTTTAGCTTTTGAAAAGAGCATTACCTTGGTTTTATCAACATTTAAAAGAAGCTTTAGTTCAGAGAGCTGAGTCTGAATAATGTTAAAAACTGCTTGCAATTCAACAACAGCCTCTTTAATGGAGGGACCTGCACAGTACATCACGGTATCGTCCGCATAAAAATGTAAGGTTGCTCCATCGACATTTTCACCTAAACTATTGATGTAGATGGAAAATAAAAGTGGACCTAAAACAGAACCTTGAGGAACACCATTAGTAATATTTAACCACTCAGAAGACAGCCCATCAAAATGAACACATTGGAACCTTTCAGAGAGGTAGTTCACAAACCACCCCACTGCATGGCTGGATATGCCAATACTGAGTAGCCTCTGCTTTAAGATGCGTTGATCAACGGTATCAAACGCTTTGGAAAGGTCAATAAATAGAGCTGCACAACTCTGCGTATTATCTAAAATACTCGCCACATCATTCACCACTTTCATTGTGGCAGTGATGGTGCTGTGTTTCTTTCTGAAGCCTGACTGATGTTTAGACAGGATGTCATTTGTACATAAAAACACCTTTACCTGTTCACTCACTAGGCGTTCAAGAACCTTAGCCAGAACTGATAATTTAGAGATGGACCTATAATTATTTAATACGGTGGCCTCCCCACCTTTTAGTAGAGGCAGGACATACGCTGACTTCCACAATTTTGGAATTGTGTTTGAGCTGAGGGAGAGGTTAAAAAGAGTAGTGAGAGGTGGAGCAATAAAATCGGCAGCTATCTTTAAAAAGAAAGGTTCTACGTTGTCCGGGCCAGCCGGTTTCTTAGGATCTAACTTGGTTAAAGCTTCACGAACAACATCAACAGTAAAAGGAGTAAAACTAAAAGGGCTTTCCAAAACACATTTTTCAGAATCACAGACTGTGGTGTTCACAGCAGCAGAGTTAGTGACAGAATCAAACAGAGAGCCACAGGACAGAAAATGCTCATTAAAACAATTTAACATAGTGGCCCTGTCCGATATAGTGCCAGATGCTGTGGTAATGCACGGAGGTAGCTCATTACGGATATCACCAGTAGATATCGATTATGGCTTTCCAACATTTTCCAGGATTATTCAGGTTCTTTGTGGTAACTGACAGATAATACTTAGACTTAGCACTTTTGATTTGCGATGTGAAGCTATTTCTTAGCTGCCTAAAATGCAGCCATTCTACCTCTGAGCCTGATTTCCTAGCCTTAGCCCAGGCCTTGTTTCTCTCATGTAGGAGACTAGACAGTTCAGCAGAAAACCAAGGATTGTCTCGTCCCTTACTCTAAATGTACGCAGGGGTGCATGTCAATCAATGATCTCCATAAAACCAAGATAAAAATAAGACCATGCGGTTTCAACATCAGCACACAGATCGATTTTTCCCCCATCAAACCCAAACAGATCATGAACAAAACCCTGCTCCACAAAATGTTGTATGTCTCTCTTAATAATAATACAAGGTTTAACCTTTTGGACCTTAGTGTCCCTAATTGTGACTACAGCACAGTGGTCACTCACATTATTTGCAAATACTCCCACAGATGAGTATTTATAGGGAACATTAGTTAAGATGAGATCAATTAGGGAGGATTTATTAGTGGACGTAATGTTAGGGCGAGTAGGACTGTCAACAATCTGAGTAACATTTAAAGAGATACAAATGTTTTTAAAATCCTCTGACACTTCAGTTAACCAGTCCCAGTTAAAATCTCCAAGTAGCACTATTTCCTTGTAGTCTAGCTGCGATATAAGATTTATAGCGAAGACAAGGAGTCCTTGACAGCTGAGGGGGGTCTGTAACAGCCCACCACCATGACTTGTTACCCCTTTGCCACTTCTATATTTAAGGCTAAAAATTCAAATTGCTTACTGATAGATTTGGAAACTAATGTGGATACACTGAACTTATTCTTAACATAAATGGCAACGCCACCACCTTTATTAGGCCGGTCGGAACGATACACATTATAACCATTTAAGGCAATGTCAGAGGCCAAAATAGATTTATTTAGTAATGTTTCTGATAAAACAATGACGTCAGCGTCAGTCGAGCTTGCCCAAATGCGGACAAAATCTAGTTTACCTAACAGACTGCGCACATTCAAATGGATGAAACCCAACCCAGACCTAGCTTTAAAATCAGCAGGAGTAGCGATCTGACTATTACTACTGGACGGACCAGGGTTAGGTTGTACATTTCCTGACAGTAATAGCAACAAAAAAAACAGGCATATTTTCCTCTTAAACGACACACATACATTGTCATCTACTTTAGAAACACGGGAAAAGTCTGCGAGAGTGTGACTTGAGCTTAAGAAGCAGTCCTGAAGAACCATCATCGCAGGAAAACAAAAAAGACAAACATATTTTGTCGAGCAGATTGTCTGTGACAAGGCAACCGGTAATTGTTTGTGCAACACATCCAAACCTTTGCAGGGGATGCCCACTGCGGGTGACAGAACAGACCTGAATCCAGTAGACTTCTCAGAATGACGAGAGTAAGGTGACCAGATTTTCAAAATTAAAACCGGGGACGTTTTGCGGTCAATATATCATTAACATATCCAATTTTCTTTACTGCTAAATAAAAGGGGGGACAATTCTGGTTCAATGTAATTCGAACATTTTAACTGCTGTAATAAACTGATGTGTACTAACTAATTACTATAAGTAACTAACTAACTAATTAATGAAACCTTTCAGAAAATCTGATTTCAAAACCATGGTAAGTGAAGTTAGAGTAAAGAATGCGTAACTCACTTATTGAGTTAATAACAAAACATTTTCAAACTACATAGGTTATAGCCTCAAGTTTATTTGATAATTAACATATGTACAAGATATAGAGACAACAGACAAGTAACACTAGCAGAATTACATACTATCAAAGACACTTCAACAGAGAGACACACTGGGACAAAGAGATCAAACCGTTTTTTGAATTTTTGGATAACCACCAGGACCTCATCTCCAATTTCCTCTGCTGTTTCTCCTTTGAGTTCAACAAAATCTAGTAGTTCTGTTTCCACTGATGTGCTATCATTTATCTTACAATATCTTACTAATATTGGCAGCAGCTTTACATGTCCATGATTGGATGCATAAATGGACAGAGACACAAATTCCACCTGGTCGGTCCTGTGTTACCAAGGTAGTTGCCCATGGTGCTAACACGTTACTCACTATGGCATCACATTTAGTCCTAGCACATGTACATTTAGATTCATAAAGCTTCCTTGTCAGTTGTGCTGTGCAATCCATAGATCTGAAACTATGATTGTGTCGCAAAGTGTGGTATGCAAAGACACCTTCCTGCACAGCTAGATCGTATTCTTCCTGGGAAGGGTCTACCTTCTTGAAGAATGTGGTGACAGAGGGCACACCAGCACGGGCGATGAGAGAGGCTTTATGCTTTTTTGTTTGTTGATGTTCTATTACTGCTGTTCTTCATCCACTAGCAACTGAAAATGTTGAATTACAAATGGTACAGTAACCATTGTATCATCTGTACCACCTGGGCGTATGAAGGAAAATTCTTTCATCATATTGTCATTTAAGTGACATTTTTGTTTCTTGGAAAGAGCCATTGCACATTTTCTTCTGCTCTTTGTCACTATCCTTGTATACTCTTCGTACTCTGTTAACTTTTTCTTCCCCTCCAAACGGTCTCCCTTTTCTTAACTTGTCTTATCTTTCTTCCTTTCCTTCTCATTCTCACTATTGTACAATCTCTTTGCTTCTTTATCTTTATTCCGGTTTTTCCCTTCTCATTCTGTTCTTCCTCTCTGATATTTAAAAATAGATGGTACATTATTAGATACACTTGGGTTAACAGTCACATTGTTTTCGTCAATGTATAAATTGACAGGCTCTGTAATTATATAATTACCATTACACTTCTATCCTTTCACATATCTTCTTAAAGTGTGTATTCTCTTCTTACTCTCCACGCTACCTGTAAGGATAAGCAAAACTAAATCTTCTGACTGAATTCTATTAATTTTATGAAATGATCAAACCGAGGCCTGAATACTGGCATTTTATATGGAAGTGATTCATATATAAAAAACATTTTAAATATTGGATACAGTACTATCAAGCCTACTGCACGAAATGGACAGGTACAGATCAATTTGATCAAAGATGCTCCAAAGTAGGGTACATGTTTCCAAAACCAAGTGAAGTAGCACAATGCAGAATTCCTACAATTAAGCGGGACAGCGAAGGGTGTGTTAGGGCGATCAAGAAAAGAGAGCAAGCGGGGCAGTTAAGAATGAGAGAGTTTAAGGAGCAGATAAAGAGAAACAGGAAGACAAAAGAAGAAGAATAATGAGCAGTATACTCTGTTTACCCAGTGTTTCATGGCATGAAACGTTTTTATTTCACCTTGCTATGTGATTTTAACGTATATTAAAAAACGGGGACATTTCCGGGGACAGTTTCAACCGGGGACAGGCCAATAAAAACGGGGACTGTCCCCGGAAAACGGGGAAGTCTGGTCACCCTAGACTAGAGATCTTCTCATAGTCCAAAACAGTTAACAGGCACAGCAGAATCCCGGTATGGGCCATTTTCCCAGACCAGCACACAGTATCCGCGATGTTCCTGGAGAAAATCAGCACAGCAGCAAAGGACAGGCGAAAACAGCAGCGTGGAAATGCTCGGGTCCCTCCGTGGTATCTGAAGGATAAAGATAAGGCAAATGTGGCAGTGAATATAAGATATAGTGGGCCTATCATGGAAAAGCTAAGACATTGAGCTGTCTGAGTGGAAAAGTACAGTACTGTGTTAAAGTCCAACTGCTGAGGAGCCTCAGTGGAAATATACTGTGTCAATACTGTGTGCAACAAAAACGCGGGGTCAACCAGATTAAGAACAGAGGCATCCTGTTATGTCCAAACTGATAAGCCACAAGGTTGCAGAACTCATTATTCTCACACTAAATCACCCACCAAGCAGGCGCAACAGTTCACAAGGGCAGTCTTGTGAGTGAAACCAGATAAGGAAGTGAGTGAAAGCAAATAAGGAAGTAACAAAAGCGCGCCGAAGGCTAACCTAATAGTTGCTAGGGTAAGCAACGGCAGATTACACCACAAGAGAGCAGCAAAGGTGGGGGCTCCGCTAGGAACAGTATATAAGCAGGATGTATTCAGTACTCGAGGCTCTCTTCAACTGGGATCTCACACTGACAAGCTTGTCACGGTGAGAACTCAAGAAGGAGTCCAAGGCGCAGGCGCTTTGTGGTATAGTATCAGATTGATGTATCTTTGTTGAACTGTGTAATAAAGTGCTTATTTGAAGAAACAATCCATTGGAGTGCAACGTCTAGTTTTGTACAGCTAACAGAGAATAGTGTCTAGGACACAATTCCTTTTCCCTCAGAACTAAGAACGGTCATCGGCAGATCCGGACAGCGACCCCGCTCTGGCCATATCCAAACGATCTGCGCGGAGGACGGACCTGGTCCGGTAGACTCCAACATATCCCCGGGGTGAAAGCAGGCCTCTGCAACAGCAGAACCAGGACAGGTGGAAAGCAGGCCCCAGCCGTGGTAAAATCCTTCTCCGCACAGCAGCACACGCTCGGTGGAAGCAGGCCAAGCCCGAAGCGTGGATCCACTCCGTCTCTCCGAGACGACTCCGGGGTAAAAACCTCTACACTACAGCCGTACTCTACAGGTGGGAGCAGGCCTCCGTAGATCGCAGATAGCAACAGGTGGAGCCGCTCCGTCTCTTCGCGACTTCTCCGGGGGAAAAACACCTCAGCACAGCCGTACTCAACAGGTGGGAGTAGGCCTCCGCAGATCGCAGACAACTAAAACTACTACTTACTTGTATAAGCAGGGATGGCTGAATGTTTGTAAGCAGGAGAGATGTGCTAACAGATGCCAGATGCTAACAGGTAGTGCGAGCCTGTAGAAAATGCAATTAAAAACATGTTTGAATTGTTATGTTTATTTCAACTTAATGTATTAATTAAGTCAAATATAAATTGTTAATATAATACACATATAAATGTATTTTCAATTGTTTACAGCACCCCTCTTTAGCAGTCAATATATAATATCACTTTGTTTATTTTACCAGCTGTTCATAAAGACTTTGATTCAAAAATGCTTTTTTTATGTTGCTGAGTTGCCAAATATAACAAATAGATATTATACCAGTGATGTGTTGGTGGAACTACAGATTTTGTTGAAATTCAAGATTTTTTCAGGATGTTTGTGTGAATTAAAGCATATTTTTAACCTTTATACCTTCAAGTTAAGTTTTTTCCAAATTTGTAAGACTGTACGAAAATAAACTGGATTTAAGTCAATAAAAATACATTTCTAAACCTTCATCTCTAGAACTTAATGAATGTACAGTATGCAGAACTTACCAGTAGCTCTTTGTACTTTGGCCTTTTTGACTCGTCCTTTGTAAGGCTAGAGCAGGGGTCGGCAACCCGCGGCCCACGGGCCGCATGCGGCCCTTTAAGCCCTCTGCTCTGGCTCCCTTGAGCTTAGACAAAAATAAGAAGGAAATAAAATAAAAGTATTTGTAGGACTATTTATATTTTGTTGCATGGTTGAAAATGTTTCGTATGTTGTATTTTGAGGTGATACTGTGACACATAAATAAAAAACAAAACGGTTTTAATTAGGTCAACTAAATTATGCGTCACATCCTGCTACGGTCCCGCGCGAGCGCCTTTTCTTGGAGGCGAATAACCTGACCCCCGGCTCGATGAGCGAACTATGGATAAATCAAAGAAAAGTACCGGAGGAACACAGGATTTAATTCTCCGTGGACAGAGTTATCTGCTTTCACAGCAAACGATGCTGGTGGACCGGTATGTTTGATATGTAGAGAGAAGTTGTTAACCGTGGTGCAGCCTTTACGTATCGAGGAACAACACGGGAGAGGAAGCCAGCTGACGATCTTCAGTCATAATTCAATGGGGTATGTAATTTATTTCAGAACACACTTTTTGTTATATTCCATGGAATGCTCTTAACGTCCCGATAGCAATGAATATATTAAATGCTTTGACAATAAATACATACACAAATTAATCTCTGGAAGCCGTAGCGCTGTAAAAAGCACGACCAATCATCTGCCTCTGCCCGGCTAAAGTAACTGGATGGCCTACCTGCCTGTCAGCCTTCCATCTGTGCACAAACTTATCTCGTGCCCTCATTTGGTCATGTGCGCGTTCGTGTGTGTTGGAGGAGGGGCTCTGTGAGGAAGTGGCAGATTGTTTCCGGTTGTGTATTTTCAAATTCTAGCGCACTCGAGCTGGTTTCTCCATTCTTACCTACCCTACCTTTAACTCTTTTTAGGGTGCAGATATATGTTTTATTTATTTCAAAGTGGGCCCATTTTAATAATATTTTTATATCATGTAATAAATAGCATAATAAATGGAAAAAAACTGTAGTTTTTGTCTGATATAACAATAAAAAACTATGAAATATGTTTTACAGCTCCAGACAAAAAATGTTTTGGAAAAAGGAGCAAAATGGCTCTTTTTGTAAAAAAGGTTGCAGACCCCTGGGCTACAGGAAGGATGACAAATATAAAAAGTGTTAACAGAAAGAGGATGCAGTTCAGCCATGTTCACCAGGGAGACATACGGTACAGCTGGAGCCAAAACATGTTCAATACCCTGACATTAAAACATAATTTACATAATTTACATTCAAATCTTCTTCAATTTTTACAACTGTAACACATTTTTTACAATTTGAAATGCTAAGGAGGTTTTCAAATGAAGCTTTGAATGTCCGTCATCCTATTTTATGACGTTATCAGTCCTCTAAATGTAGATTTCTGGTCACATAAATACAAAATGTGGTTCTTTAAATGTTGTACTTCTAGTAAATCAAAGTTATTAACAAAGCTTAAAAGATTCTACAGTAACTCTTCAGGACAGACCTAAACAGATTTGTGCAAAATGTGTTCCCAGCAGTGTTTCCTCACCACACGTTGACAAAGGAGATGAATTTGGGAGAGAAGCGCCTCTCCTCAGAGTTGCAGAGCTGTGGGGGGTCCCCCCTCACCACCTGGGTCAGCTGGTCAAACACACTGTTCCACTTCGGGTAAGGGAACCTGCCTGTGGCCAGCTCGTACTGAAACACAACATAGCCATTACACATGGTATACAAGGAAAACTGCTGATACAAAGCAGGTGTAAAATAATAATACTTGCTTCTTGAAAGGAAGACAACCTTTGAAGTTATTCCAAAACTCCTTTAATTGTACACTATAACAGAAACACTTCCTGCTTTTTCACAATAAGAGCCCCCCCTACTTCCTTCTAATATGTAAAATCTAGCATACAGTTATGTTACTTTACTATAGTACTTGATTATAATGCAAACAGTATATAAATTGATGCATGTTGTTTACAATGATATGAAACTGGTTAATGAAGCATACATTGTGATTGTCAATACTGAGCAATAAGGACATTTTCTTTTTACAAACTTTGATGTTAAATCATCTTTAAAATAATCACAGTTTTCCTCACTCTTAATTAATCGTTTAGGAGTAATGGGTATCCAAGTGTATGAGGCACCTTAGATGGTAGAGCTTAAAGCTATTTTTATTATGTTTCTATCTTATTTATTTATGATTTGACTCCATGAGTGTGAAGTGAAGACTCACCAGTGTGATTTCCAAACTCCAGACGTCTGAGCGGACGTCGTAGCCCTGCCTGGACGCACTGGGGTCAATTAGCTCGGGCAGAAAACCAAACAGGAAACAGATGACACTTTAACCAACATGCTTAGGCTTAAATCCCCATGTACAAATGTTGAAATTATGCTTCAGTTTGTTACTTAATTTTGTATTCTCCTTTATTTTTTCCTACTGTTTGATATGTGTGAATGCACCATCAGTACAACATGCCAATACACTTTGTGCAATAACAAAAACAATGTCTATTCTATAAATGTTAGGGTTTTTGTACAACACGTGTAGTAATATCCTACTGTAAAGGTCTTTTTACGGCACATACAGTATATTAGATAACTGGTGATGTGAAGTGCTGCTGTACGTTTAGCAAACCACCAGATGTCACTGTGTGTTGAATTTAAAGCCTCAAATACTTTCTCAGCATTAACAGAAGCCTCCACATCTTTTCATCCTTAAAAAAAGGGAAGTATAAAGTTGAACATAAACAACCTCATGAGATATGATATGTTGTTAATAAGATTGAGGTTTTGTGATGTGAAAAGTGTTGCATTTCAAAGCCCATGGGGATATGTATGTACATTGTTATGTAGACAAACAAACTCAGTGCTTAAAACCAGTAAAAATAAAACTGAGTAAAGCAGTTTCACTCAAAAAAATCTGTGTTTTTCTGAAATTCGCTCAGCTTGTTTCTCCAATTACTCAAAATCCAAATGTCCATGACAAAAATCCTTCATCTAGTAAAGAAAAAGATTCAAAAATCATAAAAAGGGAAAACTAGATAGAAAGTTAGTCTACGTGAGCTTCTGGCAGACAATCAATCAATCAATGTTTATTTATATAGCCCAATATCACAAATGTTACATTTGTCTCAGTGGACTTCACAGTTTGTACAGAATATCAGTATGACAATATTGATATTGCATGCGACAATGTTATCGCATGCAAGAAAGAGAAACGACGCCATCACAGGAAAACAAATTAAACGTACCAATACCTTGATTATAATTACGGATTTCTCTGGGTTAAAAAAATGTTGAAGTATATCGGATATTTTAGGTTCAGTTCACATCAACATGTATATGCCTAACACAAGTGAGGTCGTTTTTAACAATTCTAATGAGGAAATGTATTTTTTTAATGTCAGTCCTTTAGTTCCAGACTAAATAACAATAAAGAAACAGGTGCTCCTGCTTAAACTGGGTCAAAACAAATCCAGTGCTCCACAAACTCTCCCCGGAGAAAGCACATCACCTCGGGCCAGGGACATGCACAGACATTTTGGGGGGCAGGAGCTCAAGTGAGAAAAAGGGCACTTCCCATAATAATTTAACAAAAAGTAAAAAATAGTTGCACATCTCTGACTTACTGACCAATGTATTTGAATACCCTCACACTCAGGCAATTGTTTAATACTCAACAGAATTCTACAAAAATAATCAGCTAACACAGAGACAATGGTTTTCTTCAGTATTCACTAAGTACAAGAGCACACAACAAACTAGTACAATTAATAGTTGTCGAGACGAAAGTCAATAGGGCTATATGTAATTATATCTGTGAAAAACGGACTAACAAATAATTATGTGTTTTCCTTTAGATTATTATTATTATAGTATTGTTCAATACCAGGAGAGGGTATTTGTTTATTTTTGATAGCGTGGGCTACTTTTCAGAAGCGAGCTGTAGGGAAAATATGAATGCCGCTTGTGATGGCCGGTCTCTTGTTCTCAAAGCCACGGAGAGAGAACCAGGCGACAGTGTGTGTGAGGCTCCGGAGACGCCGTTGGTATGTGTATTGTGTTTATGTACTTGATCTGTTGTCGCACTTTGCGAGAGTGCTGTTGCGCAATCAGCTATGTTTTTTACGTAGCGCGGTCTGCCTGTGCTCCAGTGATTTCTGTGTAATTTAGATGGCGCAGGTGGTCAGATGAGGTTTTCTCTGGTGCTTGTTTCCAAGTGGAGATAAACACTCTTATTAATTCATTTAAGTTAATGATGTGGTTTTAAAGTAACAATTTATCCTTTTTAATTAAAACATAGTTTGTGGTGCTATTATTGTTATTAGTGAGAATGCAGTGAGACCTGCAAAATGTTTGTAATTTGTGTAGCATGTGAGCTAACTTTTGTTTGTACTTTGTGTTTGAAGGTTTTCAACCTGATGAATTCTTGGAGCTGTCTTGATTAAATAAAGACAAAAAGAACAAATTCGAGTTGTCCAAAGCGTCCTCTGTTGCCCTCTAGCCTATCAAGTCAGGCTAAATCACTGAAACAGGCCAAAAACCTGAAGGACTTGACAATAGTTATTAAATGAGCAGCCAACAATCAAAATTATGAAGTTACTGTTTAAGGCAGGACATTACAGGCAAAAAGATTGTTATGTCTGAATTCATCTATAAATATAAAGCTAATCTCTCTGCATTTAAACATAACATTTCCAGGGAAAATACTGATTTGACGTAGTCTGGGGAAGTTGTGAGGTGCTATGTTTTTGATCAATTTCACCTGCAATGCCTTGGTAACAGCATGCAAATTTGAGCATTTGAATTAGGCCTATAGGTAACGCCTAATTTGCATATCAATATGGTGATTGTGATGACGTTATTAGATACATTGTGTATTCACCTGTAGTGTCTCCCCTAAATTACAGTAGGCTACATTCGCCTTTATGCCCATGATAAATTGCCTTAGCTAAACCTTGAGCTAACTTATCCATTAGCTAGTAGCCTACCTTAGTTAATAGCCTATATTTGTTTGTGTCTTTTGGCTAATTAGCTGTAAACTCGAGGCACTGGCAGTTTAGTCATTTGTTCATCTCCACTCAACTTCAAAGTAAAACAAGAAAAGCCGGCATAACATGAGACTTTAAGGTGGGAGGTGCTGCTACCTGTCTGTCTGAAGCGACTGTCGATGACTGTCCGCACCGCTGTGCACGAGACGTGGAGGGAGGGAGGGTAGAGACTAGAGAGCATGGGAACTTCACAGTCTATTCTCCCGACCTGATATTTTAATTTTGTATTCAATCAATATATTTTTGGAAAGGGAAACTGTGCGCAAACAGCAGTAGATATATATTCATTTATTGGAGAAAAATACCTCATATGAGAACCTCATATTTGAGGATGAGATGGTAGCTGCTGCCTATGCTATGACAAAGTATTACGCGCCCCGTCTGTATGCATACTGTGTGCAACAGAAATACTGTTGTAAAGGCAGATGAAGTTTGTGTTAAAAGTTTAAAAGGAAAAGTGCAATTTGGTATGCAGCAAATGATCATGATCACCAGATTAGTTTAACTTGTTAACATTTGCTAATCAGCAGAAAACACAAAATACATTCAAGTCAGATGGGAATTTTAAATGTAAATATGATTTATCCTGAATCCATTGTTTGTTCAGCTGTTCAAACCTGAATCTAAAAGCCTAACAGGGACGATGGATGCCCTTTATACATATGTTACACTGCTCATCCTCTTACAAAGTAATCTGGTCCATGAAGAAACACACTCCTCAATGTCAGTTTCGGTACTTTAATGACAAGGATGACGACACCCTGAAACAGAGCAATGCAGCAAGATAAACTGACAAAGTACTAGATAGATACTAGATAAGATAAGCTGACAAAGTACTACATACATGCATGTCATGACCAATAAACATATATTAAATTACATAGAGTAAAGACACACCAAACAATAGTGGAAACAATCTTACATGAATGAGTGGATGAACCTCTCAACTCGAGGCGGAGTGAATGAACAATATTTGAACTAAAATGGCCGCTCGGCACTACCGGGTCAGAGCACGGCATATCCGGACAGCGACAGCAGTGACGCTGCCCTCTAGTGGCCGGCGATAAACTCTTCATCCCCCCCAGACTGGAAAACTATGGGCCGGAATAGATTAACGGTCTAAATCCAGCTGCCGGGCTCGTAACGTGCAGGCGGCCTCCTCACGCGGCCTGGCCGAGTAGGCTGGGGCAGCGTCGGCGGCGGCACCGGGAGCGGTGCGCCCAGGAAGGCACCCGTAGGAACAGTGAGGTCAGAGGACGCCTCACCAGCAGGTGCCGGTGGGGAAGCGCCCATAGCCGAGTCGCGGGGTCCAACAGCCGGCCGCTGAGCAATGCCCTGGGGCGTCGCCCAGCCCGGGTGGATAGGTGGGGGCTGATGGCCCAGAGCAGCGGGCGGCGGCAACGGCGCAGCCGACTGCTCACGGGCGCAGGGTGTGGCCGGCGTGTAGGCACGGAGGAAACGCCGGTTGCGCAGTGTCAAACGTCCCGAACCGTCAACCCTAACCCGATACTGGTCGTGGCCCGGCGACTCCACCACGATCCCTGACCTGTCCCATTTGTGGGGGCTCGGGCCTTGCTGGTTCTGGAGGAATACCCTTTCGCCGAGTGCCAATGGGCGGAGCGGTCTTGAGTGCGTCCCCAGAGACTCGGTGGTACGGGACATACGGGTCCGAAGGGCGTCCTCCTTCGCCGCCCATGCCTCGCGCCATAGCAGGCGGATATGCGGGTTCGAGAACTTCTCGAGGTGGTTCACGAAGGAGAACGAGCCACGATGGAGAGCGAGCCACGAAGGGGGCGGCCGAAGATGATCTGTGCCGGCGAGAGGTTGCAGTCGGGGTCAGGCGTGTTTCGCAACTGCAGCATAGCACGCAGGAAGCGGTCCTGATCAAGGCCGCCCGACGGGCTGGTGTTGGACATCAGGAAGCGCTTAGCAGTCTTAACCGCAACTTCCGCCCTCCCATTCACCTGCGGAAAGCTAACGGAAGACACACGGTGTTTGACGTGCCATAAGCGGAGGAAGTCCTCAGTGTGGCTCGCCTTGAATTCCGGACCACCGTCGCTCGAGAGCTCCTCCGGTACGCCGAAGGTGGCGAAGAACGAACGGAGGTGTTGGACCAGGCCAGCTGAGCCCGCCAGAGCAGTACCCGCCGTAGAGCTCAGGACCTCTACCCAGCCCGAGAGACGGTCCCCGACAACTAGGTAGCCCCCATAGTCGAAGAAGTCAGCAAACACCGCCTCGAATGGCGTGGACGGGGGTGAGGACGGCAGGGGGGGTGTAGCCACCTGTGACGGAGCGTTGCGGTTGCAGTCTGCACACCTGTCCCTGGTGGCCTGAATGTCCCCGTACATCCCGGGCCAGTAAACTATGGCTCGGGCATGCTGCCCCATCGCTGAGGTCCCCTGGTGAGCGGCATGGAGATGCCGAAGGACTCTCCCACGGAGGGATGGGGGGACCACGACGCGGTCCCGATAGAGCAGGACGCCGTCCTGTGCGTAGACGGACTCACAGCCCGATGACAGACTCGCCAGGGCAGGGTCATTTACGTCAATCCCACCCTCCTGCTCGATGAGTTGGAGGAGGTGGCCGAGGCATCCGTCAGCCGCTGTCTCCCGTGCGAGGAGGGGCCAAGAGACGGCTCCGAGCTCCCGTGCGTCGTTGCGGATGGAGGCCATGAGTGCTGACTCCACGGCGTTAGGCCCGCTCGGCAGCCCCAAGGAGAGGCCGTTCGCTGAGCCCGAGGGGGAAGGATGCCTCGACGTGGCATCAGCGGCATAGTTGCTCTTGCCAGGCAGATGCACAATGTCAAAGCGCCATGGGAGGGTGCGCTTAGTGCTGCGTACCTGGACACATTCAGGTTCAGGTCCGGACTCCAGAGTCCAGAGGTTTCTCATTTTATCAAATCCCCCTCCTCGACTCCTCGACTCCTCGACTCCTCCGGTAGTGACCCGGAAATGAATTTTAGGGCGCCATGTTGAAGGACATCTCATTTCTCTAAATGCACGTCGAGGACCGAGCGTCGAGGAGGCTCTCTGGAGGAGCTCTAACCGAGGATACACTGATGGGTCCTCCACGGCTCCTTCGCGGATGCATTTCCGGGAACAGAGATGTTTCAAAGAGTCGTGACGCACGGCCGGACTTATCTCAGCCAATGACAGCTCTGCATGCATCCCCTGGATATTATTTTAGAAACTGCTTTCATCGCAACACGATGTTTACAGTGAGAACAGCTGTGAGGTCCGTGCAGAAAGCAGAGCAGTGTATATAATATATCACTCAGTATAACAGGCCTACTCTCTTTATTTGCTTTAGTTTAGTAGATATCTACAAACAAAGAGTCGATATTTTTCTAAAACCATTTAGTGCTTCACATAATAAAATACACAACGACTGTAGCCTGATTATATGCTTTAGGAGCTGTAGGTGCGTGTGGTAGGCTACAGTGTGTAGGTGTGTGTTGTACAGTGTGTCGATGCAGCGGACAGACAGGTCTCAGTTGGTTTGGTGTCCTCTGCTTACTTTTAATACTTGTAAATAAAACCTTTGGCCCGTAATTTATTTTCCTCATTGTAGCGACCAGAGAGGGTGGGGGGATATATCCAGTCTCTGATAGTGTTACGTTATTATGAGGGCACTGTTTGATTCTGAAATTGTATATATTTATATAAATATATACATATATATGTGTGTGTGTGTCCGCATCTGTAGCCTGTTATTGTCTCATTATACCGCACGGTGAATGAATCAAAGTAAATATATAAGTCGTCATGAACACATCTGTCCATCAGACAGAGGGCTGCTGTGCCTCCTGTCATCATTAATGGACGTCTCTTTAAAATGACCGCTCAGAGGAGAGGAGTTCTCATTTCTCTAACCGCCTACTGCTTCCCCTCCTCTCTCTTCGGCTCCTCCGCTCGCATCTCCTGTGGGCGGGACTAAGTCTCGAGGATAGGAGTCGAGGAGGGGAGTTAGAGAAATGAGAAAGGGCCAAGTTGTGTGAGTAACTAAAGTGAATTTATTGTGAGCTAATTATCAATTGAAAATTAACTCATAATCAACTCAAATTCAAACTCGTCAGGTTTAATGTGCTCCCTTCCAACTTGTGTCTACATTTCTCTACAAAGTACAAATGTAAAAAAAACACTTTTTGCCACTTAGTCTACAAATGACTTATGACAGCAACTACAGTGAACTACTACAAAGTTCAAACATTTATTTCATTTACCAAACTAAAGTAACCAAACAGTCCCTGAGCTGACTGAGCCTAAATCCCTAAAGCTTTGCTGAATGGTAGAGTGTAGAGTAGACTATACGCATTAGACTGTTACACACCTACTATACAGTATAGGCTACACTGTAGTGACTGTACAGTCAGAGTGTACTGTCTGTACACCATGTCTTTTCTACAACTCTACATGTGTACATTATACAGTATACTACACACATAGTGATGTACATACATACTGTTAGAAATTAAAATCAATGTTGATATGGCGTAATTTGAATTAAATACACTATTTAATTTAAATCAGTTTTATTCTGAAAAAAACTGAAGTTCACACTAACTTAATACTTTTATTCTGAAAATTATTCACTTCCGGTTAGCATTAGCATGTGGCGAAATGCTACGTTTTTAAACCGTGAATCGAAGGTGAAATGACATGTGATGTTGTACACTGAGCACACTGGGATTAGCACTCATTTATTGACGCTGAATAACGTTTATCAGGGAATGTTTAAATAACCACAGACACCAACCTGGGCTGACGGGAGATGAGGAGAGCGCCTCCGTTTGCAATTTCATTTGTACACCACCGCATCTTTTGTGTAATTAAATGCTGTTAACTTTTATAAACTTCCCTTGACTCTTTTCAGTCTCTCCTGCCTTCAGGGAGGTTTTAGATGGTTTAGAACAAAAAGGAGAATATACGTAAGTGCTAGTTTTTTTGCGAGTCCAAGTACCGGTTCTAGAGATGTCCCGATCCGATCACGTGATCGGGGATCGGAGCCGATCACGTGATCGGGGATCGGAGCCGATCACGTGATTTTCAAAAGATCGGGGATCGGGAGAAAAAAATCGGGGATCGGGATTCGAATCCATTCGCCCTTGGAGAAGATGTGGTGCTCGAGTCTGATAGGTGCTTGCCTGTTGACACATCCGTGCGACGTAGGGGCGTGGCGTCGGCGATGGCTCCTGTGACGTCGGCCAGGGCGGACCCCAGCTTGCACCGATGAGACCTGGGAGACCGGCTCCGACCCCATGGCGGCCTGTTGACTGTCGGATGACGGCTGTTGACGCCTCTGTCGTCGGTGGGCCCTGTAGCAGCCGATGCACACGAGGCACGTTTAGCCCCGTCCGCAGGGCTCGGGGCGGGGCTCGTCTGTGGAGTCGTCTTCAGGTGCCGGAATGACGACATGGCTGATAGGGAGGACGACGGGAGAGCGTTACGGGCCATCTCTCTGTTCTCGACGAGTGCAATTACGTCATTAACTGGCTTAATCAGGACGTCAGGTGTCCCCAGCGTCTCACGGCGTATGTCCGAGTCATAAATGCCATTGAGCAGAACATCACGGATGATGTGGTCGGTATAGTCCACGTCCTTACCACACTCGCATACCGCATTATATGCGCAAGTCTCTGCTTTACCCCGCACTCTGGCAGCGAATGCACGGTCTGCGTGCTGGTGGCTAAATCCATGAATCGTCAATATAGCAATGACGAGTGCTTCAGACAAGTCTTCGGATTCGAACTCGCAGCCGGGGACAGGGCATCCAACAACGACCATGGTGTCGTCATGAAGAAACACACTCCTCAATGTCAGTTTCAGTACTTTAATGACAAGGATGACGACACCCTGAAACAGAGCAATGCAGCAAGATAAGCTGACAAAGTACTATATAGATACTAGATAAGATAAGCTGACAAAGTACTACATACATGCATGTCATGACCAATACACATATATTCAATTACATAGAGTAAAGACACACCAAACAATAGTGGAAACAATCTTACATGAATGAGTGGATGAACGTCTCAATTCGAGGCGGAGTGAATGAACAATATTTGAACTAAAATGGCCGCTCGGCACTACCGGGTCAGAGCACGGCATATCCGGACAGCGACAGCAGTGATGCTGCCCTCTAGTGGCCGGCGATAAACTCTTCAGTCCAGGTTAAATAACCTTAAAAAGAAAATAAATTGTAAGAGTTACATTTTCAACTTGATTATGATGCTATGTAGGAAGAGAAGGGATGACTGAAGACATTACAGTCCATCCCAAGGGGCAAGTCCGAACAAAACGTCATAAGCTACACTATAAAAAAGGCAAATCATTTAAATTGTACTCAAGGTATATAAGTGAGCATTGTTAGTATATATGAATGGGTAAATTCTACCTACACTACCTAATTTCTGACAGTACCAACTGAAACACACACAATGTGGGTAAAATCTACTTGAAGACATTAGGCCCACACTGCCCCTTTGCGCATGCGTCTGTGGTGATTCTTGGCTGCAGGCCAGAGGAACGGTTGTCTTTCGCGCCTCCCTCCTCCTGGTGTGTGGAAATGTTGGAAGGTAAGATATTACTGTCTATCATGTCCTACCTATAAATGTTCACGTTTTTTGAGGTTCATCACAAGACTTGTTGTCTGCTTGCTTCACTGTTAGACAAGGAATTTAAGTTTGTTCTCATCTATTAATCACTGGAAGTCGGTCACTGATGCTAGATAGCTGTAGCTAACATAGGAGCTAAGAGTAAAGCACGATGTTTAGCTCCATATTGTTAATAATTGTTGACAGTTGTATGTTAATGTAAGCTAACCAGCCAAGTTGTGGTTCACGTTAGCATCGTGCATGCTTAGCAGAGAAGGCTATTGTTTGCTAAGTACTAACAAGAACAGCGAGCGGAAGGCGGTATTCGTTTAAATCAACCTTTGAAGTGTGTTTGTCCAATGTTATTTTCCACACAGTATCCAATGGACATGCATACGTGATGCACACTGCAAAAATCAGTAGCCGTTTATTAAATAGCATGTCGGTTCAAGTAATATGACCAACTCTGACCCGGCTGAGTAGTATTGAGTACAGTAACGGTTTGCGGGAGACACATTCAAATGATGCCCCAGGCTAACTAAGTTGAAGCTAGCTTGTAGCATCTCTCTATATGTAGCAACAGTGCTATATCTGAAGTGTCATTCATGAAACTATTAATATTCCATACCCATCTGACCGGAGGAAACTTGGCTAACTGACGATACGAGAAAAAAAAAATGTTTTTCGAAAAATAAGTCTCACAAGAAGCCTCTAAATGAGCCCATGTCAAAAACGGGCACTTGCTATTTCTGCTCATAACTAGATCATTTATAATTCATACTTTCTGCACAAACAACACATTTTCTGAAAGCTGAGATTCCACAGATTCCATGGGTATACACCCCATCACTACAGGCACAACATTAACCGAGCTAGCAGCCAGAACATAGCAAGTAAACAATATCAGTTTTCAAATCCATGACAATAATTAGGTCTTACCTTGGCTGTTTTGTGATAAAAAGTTGTGTTCAAAGGAATAAAAACGCTGCTCAGGGTTAATCCAATGTCTCTTGTCACTTTAAAATGATTACTGATAATCAATCCTTTCATTCACGGCAGAAGAGTAGGTCCTACGATTAACAGTCCGTGGCTTCAGCTGCGGGAGATGCAGTTTACGCATAGCTCCCCCTCCGCAGGCGTAACGTATTTACGTATTTTGAAACTGCTACTCGATTTGATTGGCTCTAACGATTCAAAAAATGTGTCAATCACCCAAATCGACCAATGAGTTCCAGAGATAGGAGCTTGCGTAACTATAAATAAAGGCAGTATAGCTGGTTTACGCACAGCCCACTCTTTTGAAGCAGCATACTAGGCTATAGCATAGCATAGCATGTCCCGCAGCGACAGGAGAGCAGAGAACGGCAGATCGATCAGCAAAACAGCAGGATTTGTTTTCTTTGTCTTCATTGTAACAATGGCAGCCAGAAAAAAGACTTTTTTTGTCCGTCGAGGAGGCATTGGACATCGTATTTCAGGACTCTCCGTCGGAAGATAGTGATTTCGTCACGCATACAGGGGACAGCAGGCCCGGTTCTACGGGGGTGCATAAGGGTGCATTGCACCCTCAGTTGAGTCGTTATGCACCCTCATTTGAAAAATGAAAAGTAAAAAAAAAAAAAATGAAAAGTGAAAAAAATTAAAAGTGAAAAATATTACATTTTGCCTACTATTACTAACAATAGTAGTAATAGTAGTATTAAGAAGAAGA
>RQJG01018641.1:0-11191 GCA_009756435.1 Chionodraco myersi
GACACTACACACTGAAATACACCTGAACATCAGCAGGAGAGGACTCTTTAAAGTAGAGAAACTACATACTGATATACACCTGAACATCAGCAGGAGAGGACTCTTTAAAGTAGAGACACTACATACTGATATACACCTGAACATCAGCAGGAGAGAACTCTTTAAAGTAGAGACAATACATACTGATATACACCTGAACATCAGCAGGAGAGGACTCTTTAAAGTAGAGACTCTACATACTGATATACACCTGAACATCAGCAGGAGAGGACTCTTTAAAGTACCTGGTAGTTCTGCAGCAGGATGAGGCTGAGGTAGAACTCGCTGAAGGCCAGCTTCAGGTCCTTGATGTTGTGGTGCTTGCAGCGCTCCTCCTGGGACAGGTGGAACATGGTCTTACGTCTCCGCAGGCCGGGCGGAGCGTTGCTCTCGCGCTGCGCGTCCAGAGACGACTGCAGCTCATTCTGCAGCGTGGCCGAGCGACGCTGAGCCTCGGCCAGCTTCTCTGAGGGGGGGAGCACGAGAACATGGCTCAAAAGAGGGTTTGGACCAACAGAGTTAAGCGATAGCAGACTTTATGGAGATCAGTCGCCCGGCTGTCTGTTCCAGCGTGGAGACTCTCAGGAGGCCTGACGTGCACATGTTGAGGGAGAGGAATCATTACCTGGGTCAGAGACAGGTTAATACACCCAGAAGAGAGGAAAAGAGAGGGCAGTAAGCAGTACATGTCATTAAAAACACACACACACACACACACACACACAACAACACACACCCCAACACACACACACACACACACACACACACACCACGGTTTTCTCTCCATGTTGGTGACAGTGATCACAGTGTGAGCAGCTGGAGGCGTGAGAAAGTCCTGAGCTGTAGATTAACCTCTGAAGACGAGGTGACTCTTCGTGTGTGTGTGTGTGTGTGTGTGTGTGTGTGTGTGTGTATGTGGTGTGTGGTGTATGTGCGGTTCGTGTGTGTGTTTGTGTGTGTGTGTGTGTGCGTGTGTGTATGTGTGTGTGCGTGTGTGTTTTGTGTGTGTATGTGTGTGTGTGTGTGTGTGTATGTGTATGTGTGTGTGTGTGTGTGTGCGTGTGTGTGGTGTGTGTTGTGGTGTGTCCTGTAGGTGTGTCCTGTGGTGTGTGTCTGTGTGGGTGTGTCGTGTGTGTGTCCGTGCGTGTGTGTATGTGCTGTCGGTGTGTGTTGTGTGTGTCTGTGTCTGTCTGTGCTGTGTATGTCTGTGTGTGTGTGTGTGTGTATTGTGTGTGTATGTGTGTGTGTGTGCGGCGTGCGTGTGTGTCTGTGTGTCTGTGTTGTGTGTGTGTGGCGTCTGTGTGTGGCGTGTATGTGTGTGTGTTTTGTGTGTTATGTGTGCGTGTGCGTATGTGTGGTGGTGTGTGTGTGTCGTTGTGTGGCGTTGTGTGTGTAATGTTATTGTGAGTGTTGTATCGTGTGTGGTAATGTGTGTATATGTGTGTGTGTTGCGTGTGTAGTGGTGTGTGTGTGTGTGCGTGTATGTGTGTGTGTGTGTGTGTGTGTTGTGTGTGTGTTGTGTGTGTCTGTGTGTGTGTGTGTGAGCGAGGCCCTGTGGACCATAAAGGGGCAGGTGTGGGGGGTTAGGTTTCACTCTGTTCTTCCTTTAGCTTTAAGGAAGATATTTAACGGCCGTCTGCAAACATTTATGTTCTTGTGCCTTTCTGCCCGAAGGCTCTTCATCGTCTTCCTGCTGAGGGCCTGGAGGGAAGGAGAGGCAGACAGCAACCTTTCCCAAAAAACATAAAAATAATCTTTTAAAACATAATGAAACAATACTCCGGTCTAACCCGTGAAGATTGAAGCGTTGGTTCAGATTGGGTCAGCGCCCCCTGTGTCCTGCTGTTTCAGGATGCTTAAATGCGAAGCTATTTCAATAGGATGAGGTCGGTGGAACCAGTTTCAGTACAGATAAGTGCAGCAGGTGATTGAGCACAAGCTCGCTTCTCTTTTCACTTATAGCTGATGTCCCCTAAATGTTGGGGTTGGACGTGTTCTCTGAGACACCTTTTCCTTTCTGAATAAAAATACACTTCTGAAACCTGCAGTAACTCTCCGGCCCCGAGGAAGACCTGCTTTCAGAGCAGAGCCGTATGTACAGTCAGCACACCATCTATCACACACACACACACACACACACACACACACACACACACACACACACACACACACACACAACACACCACACACACGCACACACACGCACGCACACACACACACACACACACACAAGAAGCACACACACACACATCAACACAAGGAGCACACACACACACACACACACACACACACACACACACAGCACACACACACACACACACACACACAACGAAGCACACACACACACACACAACCACAAGAAGCACACACACAACACACACAACACCACAAGAAGCACACACCACACAACACAACACACACACACACACACACACACACACACACACCACAACACACACACACACACACACACACACACACACACACACACACACACATCAACACAAGGAGCACACACACACACACACACACACACACACACACACACACACACGTACACCACACACACACACGCAACACACACACACACACACACGCACACACACACGGCGAGTGGCATCAGATAAAGAGAGTGTGTGTGGAGGGTAAACACGATGGAGATGTTTCCATGAACAACACAGCGCTCACACACTGACGCTGACCACAGATTCAACACGCAGCGCTGACATCACAATAACATCTATTTGTATCTGTTTTATTCACATGCGCAGATATGATATATAATATTCACTTTCGAATGTAAAACATCTAAAGGCTCAACTCACGAGCGATCGGTTGAGCACTGACGCATCAGAAGTCACACAACGTGTATTTAATAGCCTCTATTTCTTATGTGTAGATGAAGTCCGGTCTTCTTCTATTTAGCATCGTATTAAAGTGACAATGTTTGAGCTTTGAACTTCGAGAAACAGGATGGACGATCTTCACTAAGTCCTGATATATTAAACTGTTAAATATTGTGTTTTCCACAGATTCCTTCTTCAGTAGACGACTAATCACCCTGATGACTGAAAGCCGACTCACACCAACACGTGCTGATTAGTCGTATCATCGATTAACGGGCGTCGGACATTATAGTGTATGAGGTACTGTTAGAAATTAAAATCAATGTTGATACGGCGTAATTTGAATTAAATACACTATTTAATTTAAATCAGTTTTATTCTGAAAAACCTGAAGTTCACTAACTATTAACTTAATACTTTTATTCTGAAAATGCTTCACTTCCGGTTAGCATTAGCATGTGGCGAAATGCTGCATTTTCAAACCATGAATCGAAGGTGAAATGACATGTGGTGTTGTACACTGAGCACACTGGGGTTAGCACTCATCTATTGCCGCTGAATATCGTTTATTAGGGAATGTTTAAATAACCACAGACACCAGAATGATGTAATTTAACAATAGAACAAGGCAGGAATTTCATTGGACCCGCCCCCGACGACGTCGGCCAATAGGAGAAGACCTCAGATGACAACAGGAAGAGCAAGCCAAGGATTGACCTCTTCCTCCTGCTGACCTGGACTGACCGGGCGGATGAGGAGAGCTCCTCCCAGGCCCGGTTCCAGAAAAAAATGACTAAGGGTGCATCTGAGATTAGAGAGGGTGCAGTGGTAAAGTGCTATTTTTTTTAAGTGGAGAGTGTACCTAACACTCTCTATGGGGGAAGATTTTTTTTTTTTAAATATTGAAGTTAAAAGCATCAATCTGGTGCACTTTGAGAGCAACATTAAGAGATCTATGGATCTATGTGCTCTTTGCTTGATCATGCCTTCCCAGTCCTTTATCACGTAGCCAGAAGAGCATGGCGCCAGTTGTTGCAGCCAGTTGTGGTGAAGGCATCTGACTTACTTGAACCGAAATGTCTACATGCAGAAGATGGCATCTTTTTTACATGAATATTCAGCCAATCTCTGTTTTGAAACCATGAGCTGCAAAATGAGCGCCTCACCCCACTGGACAGGCGAGTTGGGTACTTTTTAAATATACCTGGGCTGGCTCTGTTTTGCAGAGGTCCTCTGGCACTTGCGGGCCGCTGAGGGGTGGCGGTGTTTGGGGCAACGAAGACGGCTGCGGCTGCTCCGCCTCTGTGGGCGAGGCGGGCAAAGCCGGCGAGTCGGGCAGGAGGACGTTAGTGTCCACGACAGTAACGTAATGTCCCCATGATCTGAACTGTTATTACCTGCAGTAGATGCAGTGTATGCTGGCGATAAGGGCTGGTTGTTTGAACCATGTTCTGATCCATCACTGAGCTGTGTCAGCACCTTGCAGGTGATGAACGCGCAGCGGCACAGGTCACGCGCACCTGACATAATAACGTTACTTACCGTTTAAATTGATCAAATAAATGCAGCAGACAATGCTATTCAACCACAATTACAATTTATTTTATTTCAACTATATTCTTATTATTATTCTTCTTATTATTATTATTATTCTTATTATTACTATTGTTTAGTAATAGTAGGCAAAATGTAATATTTTTCACTTTTAATTTTTTTTTTTTTTACTTTTCATTTTTAAATGAGGGTGCATAACGACTCAACTGAGGGTGCAATGCACCCTTATGCACCCCCGTAGAACCGGGCCTGGTCATGTCCTCTGCAGCAGGACGCTTCTGGAGTTTCTTAATAATGAAAATATGAATAAAACTTAAGGGTGAAACTTAAGTGTTTCAGTAAATAAACCCCTCGCGAACAAGATGTGTGATTTCCATCTGGTTTCTCACTGACACGCTCCTGCCCGGCACGGCTCTTTAAATACATCTATGGTTACGATGTCCCGCCTTTAAGAGCGGGGACAATCTGTCCCGTTCACTTTGGACCTCAGCTGACCTGCAGTTCCTCTGACAGCCTGTAGAGGACGTCTTCACACACACACACACACGACTTTGTTGTCATACGCCCAGCTGCAAAAAGGACGGCATCATTTATGGCAATGAATCTAAAGTCCCAGACGCTTTTATTTCAACATGTATATTTTCTACTTTTTTAATGCTATTTTATTTCTATTTGAGATGTTTACATTTTGGAATGTTTATTAGTCTTTTAATTTCTCTAATGTACAACGCCTTGTCTTTTTCTGCTGCTGCAACGCAAACATTTCCCAAATTGGGATCACTAAAGTATTTCTTATCTTATGTTATCCTGCTCCATGCAGCAAACTGTACTCAAGACGTACAGTGGAAAATAAGAGCAAGAGACATAATGGGGCAAGTAGATCGCAGTTATAATGGAATATACTCGTATACAGTATAATGAGAATGTACATTTAATTTTACGTACAGTAGAACAAATACTGTTTACTGTGATACTGCCCTTCTGGAAGCAGGGCAACAACATGCTGCTTTATGGCTTCCATCTCAGGTTACACACACACACACACACACACACACACACACACACACACACACGCACGCCAACACACACCACACACACACACACCACACACACACACACACACACACACACACACACACACACACACAACACACACACACACACACACACACACACACACACACACACTGATCCCTGAAATACACCTCGCCTCAACACGACACAACATGGAGACAGTAAATCATGCAACGACTCTGAAATATATATTTTTAAACCTGATAGCTGATGCTTATGTACATTAACATTTAAAATATGATTACCCGCCACCTGTTGAATGTTGAGGCAATAATAAGGTAATTAAATAAGACTTAGGGTTATTGCAAAACAAAATCAACCAACTATTGAAATAAAAAGGTTAAGTAAATAAAACATGCATCAACTATAACATCTCAAATAGTAGTCGCTCAGGTAACAGTCTTTATATCAATATGTTATGTTACACCATATGTAACATGTTGATGTTTTATACAAGTTAAAGTTATTTAAGGTGATTCTGGAAAGATTATTTGCAAGAGGAGCTTTTTTTGTTTATATTAAATGATGGTTTGAAATTTGTACAGGTTTTAATTCCATAGTTAATTCAATAGTCTATTTAACTACGATCCCAATTACAACACTTTAACGATTTCACACAAATCATAATCTAATTATATATAATTTTTCACTTCTGGAGTAAAATAATGCACCGTAGAAAGAATAAAGTAAAACGTAAGGTGTGAAATATTATAAAAGCTGTTATAGAATCTAAAAAATCATGAGACATAAAAACTGAATTGAATAAGAACAAGTGAAACCCTTCATCCTTGATTTCACAGACTCACGATGTTATAAATAAAGTCATAAGTACCCGAGTAGAAGGTGTTGATTTTCAGCAGCTCCTTCTCGCAGGTCTGGAAGAACCGCTCCTCAAACTTCGCGTAGTATCTCTTCACCGCGTCTTCGTCTGTGACTGGAGAACAAAACAGAGACAGAAACATAAACGAGCGGCATGACGGAAGGCACACGCGTGTACGCATTAATAGCACTGCTGCACTTTTATACATTGTGTAAACTAGCGGGACCTTTAAGTCCTGGAGTCAGACGAAATTAAATCCACCACGGGCCGGATTTGGCCCCCGGGCCTCGAGTTTGACATGTGGTCCAAACGCTGCACGTCTTTTTGCAGAACATAATAAGCAACACAACAGCTCGAACATGTGGATGAAGAAATGTTACTTTACTGACTACACGTATTTCACATTATCAGCATATCATTAAAATATAACATCCATATATCCCCGGCTCTACAGGGTGCCTCACATGTTGCTTCCATGATCAGCTGACCTTCTCATCCCTCACTCAGACCCGTGTCCACATGTCGAATAGAGACCTCAGAGCAAAGAGAGCAGTGTGTGTGTGCGGGGTAACGGGATCCAGAAGCGGTGGCGATTAAATAAAGTGAGGCCTGACTGGATGCAGACGTGTTTCTGTTCAACACGGTAATAAGAAAGTGACGCCGCAGGCAGCAGCTTGTCAATATCACACACACACACACACACAAACAACACACCACACACACACACACACACCACACACACACACACACACACACACACACACACACACATGCACAACACACACACACACACACACACACACACACCACACACACACACACACCACACCACACACACACACAACACACACACACACACACACACACACACACTGCGCTGTGATGAAAAGGTGAGAGAAACTTTAAAGTCCGACGGCTCTACAGGAGAAACGAAAGAGAAACCGCCTCCACCGGCCGTGAAGATAATCAATTATGAGTTAATGAAACTGCGCGGGAGAAACACGGTGAGGTGTTCTGTAGACGGACAAACCATAAAGGAACATAAGGATCCTGCAGCACGAGACAAAGCACGCTTCACTCATTGGTAGATAAGGTATCGAAGAAGTGCCCATGAAACATCCAAACAGGTTCATTACGGTGAATGCAAATGGAGGACAGGACGACATTATGGGAGAAGTCTGCAGAGAAGAGCAAGCATCCACTTAGCATCGCAGTAACCTGCAGTACGGCGGTTACTGTACGAGAAAGGAGAGCGAGCGTTCAGAAAGACGTTTATCCTTCACGTATAGGAGCTAAAAGCCACTTAAATACAGCGCAAGAGAAGAAGAAAAGGACAGATTATAGAGGAGGATGATGAAGCTACTGCAAGAGGAGGAGAAATGTTTTCTGATGTGAAAAATGTGAAGGTCGATTGCTTTTGTCGTGTGGAATGATCATATAATCATTCAAAGCATGTAGTCTGATTGCCCCTTACTCTGTTCCGTTGTGTGTGTGTCCTGTACGGGGTAACAGAGACATGGGTTGAGGGTTTATGGGTGGATTTGCAAATGGGTAAGAACTCGGGGTTTTATGGTTTGATGAAGGGATGTTTACAAATGCCTTATTGATGGGACCAGTGGCTGTTTCCTGTCACGGCCCGTCCACACTACAGCGTCGACAACTCCAATCTGCCCATTCACTTTGAATGTGGTGACGTCACGTTGCTTCGCTTTTTCGCCGAACTGAATTGTGGGTAGCATAGCGGTCCGTCTCCGCCGTCTCCGGAGTAGCCAGCGCCAGCCAATCAAATCCCGTTTCTGAAAATCTGACAGCTCAAGCCGTAGCCAATCAAACCGCGTCTAAGCTGGGAGAGATATCCCGCTGTTCATTTCTATATTTCAAAAAAAGATGGAGGAGAAAAACCTAACTATCTCCCGTAGCGGAATCAACCCGGTTTGTCATGACCAGACCTCTTCAACCCTACCGCGATACAAACCGGAGGAACCAGGCATTGGAGGACGGTGCAGAAGGACAGTGGCGGGCAAACTGGTAGGCCTTTCGCCTGGTATTGGGGAGTTTATTATATATATATATATATAAACTATATAATACTATATATATATATATAATATATCTATATATATTAACTTGCTCCCATAAAATCCCCGGGGTTTTTTTCTTTGTATGTCGGGGGCGGGAGATTCATGTGATTGGTTGTTGGTCGCGTTGCTTGAATAAAATCCCCAAGCTCCAGACACGCCCAGCTCCAAGCTTTCTTTGAAGCTGTAGTGTGGACGCTCCGTCATGAATATGTAGCGGGACTGTAGGCTGTGTTCTGGGGCAGAACTTCTTTATCCTAAGTAGCTCTTCCTGCATTTGAGATCGATTTTAATTGTATTACTTTATTGTATTACTTTAGTCGGACAACTCACGGGTTTCTTAACATATTTATTAGAAGCTGGGGTGGAAGCTAGCGGGTCGTGGTGCGGATGCGAAGCTGGGCTGGGATGGCTGGGTGGTGGTGGATGATGGAAGCTGGGTTGGAGCTGGGCGTGGACAGCTGGGTGGATGCTGCGGGCGAAGCTGGCGAGGAAGCTGCGGGGTGAAAGCTGGGGTGGAAAGCTGGCGGTGGAAGCTGGGTGAGCGTGGGAGCGAAGCTGGGTGGCACGGCGGCGGTGAAAGCTGGGGTGGAAGCCTGGCGTGCCGAAGCTGGGTGCAGGCTGCGCGATGGAAGCCTGGTGGAACTGGAAGCTTGGGGTGGAAAGCTGGTGACGGTGGGATGGAAGCTGGTGGAAGGCTGGAAGCTGCGGTGGAAGCTGCGGTGGATGCTGGTGGGATGCTGGGGTGGAAGCTGGGTGAAGCCTGGGGTGAAGCTGCGGGTGGAAGCTGGGGTGAGCTGGGCCGTGATGCTGGGGGAGCTTGGGTGAAGCTGGTGGTGGAAGCTGGGGTGAAGCTGGGTGGAGCTGGGTAACGCTGCGGTGAAGCTTGGAGGTGGAGCGGTGGAAGCTGGCGGTGGATGCTGTGAAGCTGGTGAAGCTGGGTGAAGCTGGGTGGAGCTGGGTTAGCTGGGGTGGAGCTGCGGTCGGTGGTGGCATGAAGCTGGGTGGACACTGGGGCTGTGGTGGTGAAGCTGGGTGGAAGCTGGTCAGGGTGAAGCTGGGTGGACGCTGCCCGGTGGAGCTGGCTGGAAGGCTGGGGTGGTGGGGGATGGAAGCTGGGCGTGAAGCTGGGTGTGGTGCGGGGAAGCTGGATGGAAGCTGAGGTGGAAGCTGGCGAAGCTGGGGCGAACTGGTGGAAGCTGGGTGTGCGGGCAGGCAAAAGCAGCAGCAACAGAAACGCGAGCCAGTAGCAAGTGAACACAGCAGCAGCAGCAGCATAGCGAGGCAGAGGCAGGAAGACCTGGCAGCTTCAATAGAGCGGCATGTTTAGGAGAATGCGTTTGGTTGGTTGAGGACGAGGTGCGTCACGTGTTAATGTATCATTGCTGCTCGAGTTGACTGCCTGAACTAGCTCGCAGGCTTTGCCCCATTAATTATAACAATAGACAAACATTGTCCATGAATCATTTATCAGTTTCTCCTGAGGGAATTCGACTTTCCCCCAAAAGCTTTTACCTGCCTGCTATAACTAAGAGGCAACACATGCTGTGTTCTGGAAGTGTCTTTCAAGATTAGATTTTCTTGTGTTTTGTTTATTTCTCCCAATATATCAAGCATGCAGGTCAGTCAGCATGTTGTCAGTAAGCAAAGAAATATAATAAATCACAATAAACGTTGTGTACCTGGAAGGATGCACGTACGTTGAGAAAAGGAATACAACTTTTTTTAATTCAGTGTCACAGTATCACCTCGTCTCCAATTTATAATAATAATAATAATAATAATAATAATAATATATTAATTGTATATAGCGCTTTTCTGAACCCAAAGACGCTTTACATTTGGGAGGGAGGGTAGACAAACAAAACAATTTATAAGGTGTTCCTTTCAAATCATTGTCTACCGTGCAACAAAAAACAAAAATAGCCGTTATTTATTCCAGATTTTTGTCAGCAGAGACAGAGAGGCAGAAAGAGGCGTGGGTTGCCTCCACTTTAGAAAGAGGTATTTCTGCTTGAATTGTAGACCAATCAGCTGTCTGGTCAGTGAGTGTGTGTGATGACAGAATGAATAATGGCCCAACATGCAGACCTGCCGGCGAGCAGCAGGCTGATGCTGGGATTTAAAGTAAAAGGTTAACCCTCTAATGAACACTGTGTGAAGGAGCACTGCGGGAACAGAGAGGAGGAGCAGTGGAGCATTTCACATATGTCCCTACATATCAAATCAAATCAAGTTTTATTTATATAGCACATTTATAAACGATTTTTGGTCGAGCGAAAGTATTTGTTTAATTCTAAATGTCCAGGAAATGATTGTCTATTCACTTTATGTAGCCCCGCCTGATTCCCCACTTCCTGTTTAAATGCTTATGTGTTAGTTCTTCCAGCAGCTTAGTAAACGAGGAGTGTTATTCAAGATCATTGTCAGAGCACTGATGCGATTGGATGGTTTTACAGCATCAATTCTCTGTTAATGACAAAACGTTAGCTATCTAAGCTAGTTAACTTAATTAGTTAATTAGCTTACATTGACATTCAAATGTTAGCTATCTATCTAATTAGTTAACTAGCTGACATTAGCATTAAAATGTTAGCTATCTATCTTATTAGTTAACTAGCTTACATTAGCATTACAATGGCAGCTATCTATCTAATTAGTTAACTAGCTTACATTAGCATTGAAATGTTAGCTATCTATCTAATTAGTTAACTAGCTGACATTAGCATTACAATGGCAGATATCTATCTAATTAGTTAACTAGCTTACATTAGCATTAA
>RQJG01018644.1:0-24888 GCA_009756435.1 Chionodraco myersi
AGGGAACGTTCCGGATGGATAGAAAGAGGACGAGATACCCCCAGGAGAGAGGAGAGGAGGAATGATCCCAGATTAGAGAGGAGGATAGAGGAAACAAGAACACAGGCACATGACAGAGAAGGGGGGAAACATGCAGATTTAATGATGAATAGAGAAATGTAGAGATATTAATAACCATTACCAGCGGCTGAAATACCATGAGCCACCAAAGAAATAGTCCCACGAGTTTTTAGATCGACAATATAACACTTTCTTAAATGGTCAAAGTACTTGAGGATTATAAATATGTCAGAGACCATTAAAGTAACCCTCCTGTTGTCTTCGGGTCAAATCTGACCGATTCACTACTTTCATCAATCAGAACTTTTATGTTTTACATTCGATTGCATCAAAGCTTCATGACATCCTTCACAGGAGACTTTGAACATATACAATGGCTGATCAGCACTTTCATTGGATTCTGGATGATTTAGTCAACTTTGTAACATGACCGCCATAAAGAAAAGGAATTAGTAACCATCCGGATCAGATAAAACACACACACACACACACACACACACACACCGCACACACACACGCACACACACACACACACATACATGTATATCATCATTCAGGGGACATTACATTGACTTACATGCAATTCCCGGAGACTTATCCTAACCTTAACCATAACCACCACATGCCTAACCCTAACCCTAACCCTAACCCTTACCCTTACCCTTAACCTTACCCTTACCCTAATCCTAAACCTAACCAAGTCTTCACCCTAAAATTAATGATTCCTCTCATGGGACCTCCATTTTGTCCCCATAAGGGAGGCGAGTCCCCACACGTGACTGTGTAAACAGATTTAGGTCCCCACAAGTATAGTAATGCTAGTCCACACACACCCACACACACACAACACACACACACACCCCACACACACACACACACACACACACACACACACACACACACACACCGCCTTTGAAGGGCGTTAAAATGAAATGTGGTGATGATTATGGTTTTTTGTGTTAATGTAATAGCAGTTAAAAAAACATGGACCCGGTCGAACGCCAAAAGTAAAGAGGGGGGGGGGGGGACAAGAAGACAACAGGAGGGTTGAAGGGATTTTGATTGAATGCTTATGAAGACTTGGTCAAAGTATAATACTGTGCAGTCTCCTCTTTATCTTCAAAGTAAACAAGCTGATGTAGCATTTCCCTACTTTATCTAATATCCAACATTAGTTATTTAGGTAGAATAATCCTGATAGTATACTAGCATTACAGCAGGAGATTAGGAATAGTACGTTTGAGAGAAGAGAGAAACTAATCGAGGAACAGAGACAAAATGTCAGCATCAAAGATAGATAACAGAAAAAACAGATTTCTTTGGGGCCATTATGCAAGAACACAAGCCCCTCCTCCCATCTCTTCTCCAGCAGCTGTGTGGCGTCATGTTTTCAATCAAAGGATTGTGGGTAAATAAAAACCTCACATGTTGGTTCACAAGAGGCAGAAGATTTATGCTGAGGGCGCTTTTATGAACACTTTGGCAATACTATGTTTAAAATGTTGTCATGCCGATAAAGCCCCTTTGTTTTGTATTGTCATAGCCTTGCTCCAAACATAGACTTGTTGCACTACTTTTTATTTTGTGTTTTATTATATATGTTGCATTGTTGGAGGAGCTCAGGTCAGAGGAATTGCATTGCCCTTTCTACACTGGAGCTGCTGAGCATATATGACAATAAAACCTTTGAATTTGAATCTCCTGCTGCACGTGTTTCTATTCTGAAAGGTCTCATGTGGGCTAAATGTGGTACCGATGAGGATTCATGAATCCTGAGTGGAGCTCTGCTGCCACCGTGTGGTGAGAACATGGAAGTTGGGGTTGCACTCCCTCACCATGTGCAACACGGTTAGTGTCCATGACAGACAGACAGACAGAGACACACACACACACACACACACCACAACACACACACACACACACACACACACACCAGACAGACAGACCAGAAGACAGACAGACCAACAGACAGACCAGACAGACAGACACACACACAAGACAGACAGACAGACAGACAGACAGACAGACAGACAGACAGACTAAAAATAAAATGAAAAATATTATATCAAATATAAACAATATAAACGAACCCTACTGTATAACAATTCTGGATGATTAAAATGTTCTTAAAAAGTCAAAAAGACTGCAGTCAGTAGCAGGAATATATGCTTACACTACAGGAGCATATACGTGTATATCATGAAACGCTTTGTGTACAAATAGTTGCGTGCAAACATTTACTAGTAAACTGCATAATAAAACAAACTGTTACAAAAACCAAGCAGCTCATAAACGTCACATTTAAGTTTCAGTTTCATTATAATTATTATTTGTTTTCAGTGTCCAAGAAATGCTTGGCACGTACTGTATTTGAACCTGGCCACTATTTACTTTATTTCATTGGAGTTTGCAACGGTTGTGATAAGTCACACTTTCACCGTAGCTCCCTGAAACACGTACAGAACATTTTTACAACTTGACAAAAATCTATTAGACAAGATCATTAAGACGTTGTTTGCTGTGATCAACCCTTGTGCTGTGTTAGGAAGCTGTGACCGTTCAGATCGCAGGTCCATTTTGACCCAGGATTTATCTCAGTCCAAAACACTCAAAAATAATAACTATCATCCAATATTGTTTAAACATCATAACTAACGTATTATGCATTCATAACCGTACAATCCTGTTATAATTATATGGCCCCAAAACACATTACTCCACATATTTAAGTAAAACATGCAATTCAATTCACTCACTATATTTCCTAAGACAGTGGATCATTACGTTATCTGACTATAATAGACCAGCGACGTGCAGTCAGGGGAGGCAGAGTCTCACCTGTCATACTCCAATGTAACGGGAAAACAACTAAAGAAAAACTAAATAGTAATAATAATAAAATGTCTCCACTGATCTGTGTTGTAAATGTGATTTCTGTTTATTCCAATCGCTTTTTATGGTCAAAATCAGCAAATTTGCCGAGCTCCGCTACAACTACGGGTAGCGATGAGGAGTGAGGCGGGGACGAGCTCTGCCTCTCGTAAGCCCACAGTAACTGGCTGGAGCGCGGGCACTAATTTAACGCGGGCACTTATTTTGTGAGCGCGCTCCAGCCAGTTACTGTGGGGTGAGGAGAGGCACAGATGAGCCCTGCCTCACCTCAGATGCGTCACCCCACAGAAACTGGCTGGAAAGCGGACCCTGAGCGCACGCCTGTTACCATCTCACCGTATGTCACTAATGCAATGTTTGTAGATCCCTTTATTACATTTATCCTCGCCATCCATAATCTCTAAATAACTTATTTCACGTATATATTTCATCTGGGTGTGACCCTAGATAACAACCTGTCCTTCACTGCAAACATCGCTGCTACAACCCGCTGCTGCAGATACACGCTTTACAACATCAGGAGGATGCGTCCCCAGCTGACCCAGAAAGCCACGCAGGTTCTGGTCCAGGCTCTCGTCACCTCACGCCTAGACTACTGCAACTCCCTCCTGGCTGGTCTACCTGCATGTGCCATCCGACCTCTGCAGCTCATCCAGAATGCAGCGGCTCGTCTGGTCTTCACCCTTCCTACATGTTCCCACACCACTCCGCTCCTCCGCTCCCTCCACTGGCTTCCAGTAACTGCTAGAATCCACTCCAAGACCCTGGTACTTGCGTACCATGCTGCGAATGGATCTGGCCCTTCCTACATCCAGGACATGGTTAAACTGTACACCCCAGCACGTGCTCTACGCTCTGCATCAACCAAACGGCTCGCTGCACCCTCGCTGCGAGGGGGACCCACGTTCCCATCAGCAGAAACACGTGGGTTTGCTATCCTGGCTCCAAGATGGTGGAATGAGCTCCCCATTGACATCAGGACAGCAGAAAGCTCACACACCTTCCAGACTGAAAACTCATCTCTTTCGACTCCACCTCGAGCGATAGAACTATTAACAAAGCACTTATATACTAATAAAGGACTGGCTTATCTAAAGCCAGTGGAGTATCACTTGAAATGTTTTTGCTCTATGAAGCCTGATGTACTTTATGATTCTGTTTTCTTCAAGTTTGTATCTTGTTAGTCGAACGCACTTATTGTAAGTCGCTTTGGATAAAAGCGTCAGCTAAATGCAATGTAATGTAATTTAGGCCCGCTGGTCTCATCATACAACGGCAATGAAAAAAGCACCAGGGGAGGCAGCCGGCCCATAACCTCTGCCGCACTGAAGGGGGCGCAAGTGAGCCCACAGGTTCTTGTTGCTACTGTTATTCTACGCAGAGACGGGAGACGCAAACAACACACTAGACTTTTGAAACTACAGGAAGATAAGGAGGACTTTTACAAACAAGTAATAGAGATTATGGACTTCATCTTCAAGTCAAGGTAAGACCCCAATTGTAATGAAAATGGGATCTTACTAAGAGAGAACAATCCAATATTTAGATGTTGGGTATCCTTTTGTTGAACGCTCTGTTTAAAATTAATCGAAGCATCAGACTAAAAAAGCTTTTGAAAATAACCGAATATTTCGATTAAGGTCAAAATATAATATTTGTAAATCTGACTCTGAAATGAACCTCACCGCACGTCACTGTAATAGACTCATATTCGAATACAATCTCCACAAAAAGAGTTTTAAATTATTGTTACAGTGGATGAAGGGGGGGGGGGGTGTCCAAAGTCAGAGATGAATATTGATAGGGCCACATTTGACCCCGAGTGACCCAAAACTATTCTGCTGGGTCTTCAGACCCGAACACCAAATTATACACTTTCAGACCTTCAGACTTGGCTAAAATTGTCAAAATCAGTTGTGTTCATATAGCTGTTGTGGAGGATATCATGAAGCCTTAACTTGAAACGGGTCACGGGAGACCCGAACACAACATACGGGTGAAACAAAAATATTTAAAACATAAATAGTGGGCTCTGCTGCCATCTACTGAGTAAAAGCTGCATTACATGTAAATACATTTGGTTAAGTGTAAATAAGATAAGATAAAATGTACTTTATGAATCCCAATTTGGGAAACAAGACATTACACATAACAACAAATTAAAAGAGTGGAAATAACACATTCTAAAATAGAAACATGTCACAATAGAAATAAACCAGCATTAGAGAGTAGGCAACATATACAGATGACCGTGAAGATAAAACATCTATAAACTGTCTGACAAATAAAAACACTATTGAAGGGCCAATTTTCTGTTAACACAATATAAGCAGGATATTATTAAGTGTGCATGGAATGGAGTATTCAATTCAATATAGATATCAAATGTACAGTGTGAATGTTATAAGTCCAGTCACAAGGAGAAACTATGGAGAAGTGAGTTCTCTGCCAGCCAAATGTAAATGTAGTTTGTATTCAGACCTTTTGTTTGCATTTTTAGCAGCCTGTCCTCCCACAAAAAACGACCAAATCGGTCGATTGTTCAGCAGCTGATTACGACCTATAGTCACGTTTTAAAGTGTAGCACCTCTAGTGGTCGTGTAAGAAACAACATGCTCCCATTGATTGCAAACGCTCCGGAGGGTCGTTTATTCACAAATAACCCTCTCTGGAAAATCCTAAATTGTGCAATAGTTTGGCGATTAAAATGCTTTCTGATTCGATTTCTGGCGAGAAGTGTATATTGTACTCTTAGAATCCACGTCCAGTCGATGTGTAGGATCTACAGTTTGATAGATATACGAAGATGATTTGAGGTCTCGCCAGGAGAACGTGTACTACGTCTTTACGCAGCGTCAATGTAAAGTTGGCGTCAACCCTCACGGGGTGAAAACTGTTTTTCCGGTCTCGAAGTTTTCATAATAAAACCGGAAGTATTCCCCTCTCAGTCAAATGATTACAGTGATATCTGCATTACTCATCCACTAACAAACATCAGTTTATCCTTGTTAATCACACATTATTGATTGGTTTAAATTGTGAACATTGCTTTTGTGTTTTTAACCTTCGATTCGGAGAAACAAATAGTTTTTTCGGAGTTTAGACACTACAGTTTCCGAAGACACTACACTACCCAGAATCCTCAGCTATCGTTTGGGACTACAACATCTGCTTTGCTTTACAAACCACGTGATTAGTCCTCAAGCTCTGTGATTGGATGTTGGAGTGGCAGTGCGACAAGGTTACGCAGAGCGTCAACAGCTCTTTGAAATGGAATGTAACCACGGCAGACTTTCCAAAACTGGACTCGGACGGAGGATTGCGTTTGCAATCAAGCATGTTGTTTCTTACACGACCACAAGAGCACCTAGTGGTCGTGTAAGAAACAACATACACTTTAAAACGTGTCTCTGGGTCGTAATAAGGGCACGAACAATCGGCCTTGATGGTCGTTTTTTGTAGGAGGACGGGCTGATACAGTAATACTTTGCCTGGTTATATGATATTGATGTAGGAACAATTATTAACCTTAACATGAATATTATTGTAGTGGTGAAAGGTGAGGGGTGACAGTATGATATGATTCTTACCTGATGTATATTTAAAAAAATATATATTGATTGTTTTTATTAATACATTTTAATTATTGGTTTATATAGTATTTTTTCTCTCTGTTTTTATTAGTTTTTGTTGTTATTTTGAGTTCAATTCTAATTTAATTAACTATAATTGTCATTTCTTTTTAATTATGTATTTTTCTGTATCTTGTTCATTTTCTTGAAATCCAATACAAAATTGAGAAACAAAGAAAAATGCATATGTTTATGCACACATGAAAACACACACACTTGTATGTGTTTTCATTCATTTAAGTTTGAGATCGTATTCAATCGAATTACCTGTGTAAATATATAAAATTCATGGAAATAAAGGTAAAATGACTTCTTTACACACATATAAGTGTACATTCATGTCTTTATTGTGGTCCTGGTTCAATCAGACATTATGTAACATCTCAGTTGCTAAGGACAAGTTATGCGAGATGCACAAACTGAGGGAGAAGAAGCCCAACAATATCCATCGTTCCATTTAGGATTGTGGTTGGTGTGGCCACAGTTTTCTTTTCCATTTGTATTGTTCGGCTCTCCTGATTCCCAACAGAATAACTTGGCTGCAGACCCATCAGACCACATCCATCTTCCTTCTTGGTGGACGTCACTGAGTCCGATCCAGGTCACTCCCTCAGTAGGGTCAAAGTTCTTGATCAGTGATGTGACAAAATCATCTTCGGCCCGACTGTGGATAGACACCAGGTTGGCTCCGTCTGACACACAGTGGAACTCTGCTTCAGCCCAGGTCAAATGTGCGGCGATATACTTCTATCAGCGGTCGTTGAAGGAGAACCAGAACATAGGACAGCTGCCACGCTGAAGCTTCACTTGAGGGTCATCTGAAGGAGACGCAGCACCCAGAGCCAGACCCAACAGGAAGAGGAACAACAGCATGATGATGTCTCTCCGTCACAGGCGCAGGAGGAAGGGTTGGTTGTCGGTTGAGTTTATTTGAAGCGTTCGATGGGATAGAGACTCTGAAGGATACTTTTGATATGCATCGGAGAGGGTGTTTTCACTGTTGGCTTAATGTTATTGGTCAACTGAACTTGGCATACTCTGTCTGTTTCACACAACCACACAGTGTCTGGACATCAGCTAAAAAAAGACTAACGGCTCAGCTGGCGATGTCAAATAAAGGTATTAAATAAAACGTTTGGACTGCCAAAGAGTCCCAGAAAAACATGCTTTTCCGCAAGAAAATGTTGATGGTCAGTGATCACAGTCTGTCGAAGTGTGTTGAAATAAGATTTTTCATGCAAAGAAAAAGACTAACCAGCACATCACACGAAAGACATTAAAAGTGTGTCCGCACTTTGAAATCATCCTTTCTGAATGTTCTGTTGTTAGAGATTGTATACGTTACTTTGCTGTGCATGTGAGAAATGATGAAGAACACTTTGTTAAGATAATTGATCGTGCATTGTACATTACTCTCCACGGGGCCTCAGTGAGACAATATGTAAAGTGTGTTAATCTGTCTGTCTCTCAATCACAACAGTGTTATTTCATTTTCATCAGTGAGTGTGTCGTAAACCTTGATGTGTGTGTTCATTAAAAATATTCCAAGAGTAGGTACTGATGGGACTTGAACAGCTGTTACACCTGTGCTGTTCCCACACTGATCTAATACACTGAGACTGACGTGGACAAAAGACACTTTAAAATACCAACAAGCAGGTGATACATGTGTATAATGAAAAATCTCCATGTTGATACTGTTCCGCTAATTATTTGAATATTACCTTTGTACTTGCACAATGAACACGAAAAGGAACAATTCATTTATAACATCATTTTAAAACATTTTATTTAGGACACCACATTACTAGAGTGACTTCTCTAAATGAATGTTGATAAAATGACCTTCACACATTTGTACGAAAATTCCGGACCTCCGACATACTTTTCACAAGACCTTTCTACGACACTTAATATGAACAGATCACCGCTCTGATTTATAAGATCTAGCTTTCCAACAATTATTTACTTTTTTTTTTTTTACAAAAAGCATCTTTAAAACTAAACTATGCATCTTTGATGAGAGTTAAAACTTAGAGATTGTCTTTGAGATCCCGTCGACTTTCCTCATTTTTATTAAATTACATTTGCTCAAAAAATGAGTTTCGTCCCTGTTCATATTACATTACATTAAATTACATTACATTGCATTTAGCTGACGCTTTTATCCAAAGCGACTTACAATAAGTGCGTTCGACCAAGAAGACACAACCTTGAAGAAAACAGAATCATATAGTACATCAGGTTTCATAGAGCCAAACATTTCAAGTGCTACTCAACTGGCTTTAGATAAGCCAGTCCTTTATTAGTATATAAGTGCTCTGTTAGCAGTTCTTTGTTTAGTATTCTTATCGCTCGAAGTGGAGTCGAAAGAGATGAGTTTTCAGTCTGGAAGGTGTGTAGCTTTCTGCTGTCCTGATGTCAATGGGAGCTCATTCCACCATCTTGGAGCCAGGATAGCAAACCCACGTGTTTCTGCTGATGGGAACGTGGGTCCCCCTCGCAGCGAGGGTGCAGCGAGCCGTTAACCATGTCCTGGATGTAGGGAGGGCCAGATCCATTCGCAGCATGGTACACAAGTACCAGTGTCCTGAAGTGAATTCTAGCAGTTACCGGAAGCCAGTGGAGGAGCGGAGTGGTGTGGGAACATGTAGGAAGGTTGAAGACCAGACGAGCCGCTGCATTCTGGATGAGCTGCAGAGGTCGGATGGCACATGCAGGTAGACCAGCCAGGAGGGAGTTGCAGTAGTCTAGAGGACGGGTGGCGCAGTGGTCTGTGCATCCGATCATCAGATCAAGGGGGGTGCTGGGGAACTCCAGTTCGAAAACCGCTCCTGCCGCCACTGCGTCAGGCCGTTGTGTCCTTGGGCAAGACACTTCACCCGGATTTGCTCCTGTGGGTATTGTCCACAGTACATGTATAATATCAATGTGTACTTGCAAAAGCGCCTCGATGACTTCGAGACGTGAAGATGGACGGTGTGGCGCAGTGCGCTGTGCAATGATCATCAGATCAAGGGGTGAAACCCGCCGCTGCTGCGTCTGTAAAGCCGTTGTGTCCTTGGGCAAGACACTTCACCTGAACTTGCTCCTGTGGGTATTGTCCACAGTACATGACCATTGCATGTATAAAAAAATATGTGTACTGTGTGTATTTGTAAAGCACTTTGAGCACTGGAAAAGCGCTATAATAAATTTAAGGAATTATTATTAGTCTAGGCGTGAGATGACGAGAGCTTGGACCAGAACCTGCGTGGCTTTCTGGGTCAGCTGGGGACGCATCCTCCTGATGCTGTAAAGCGTGTATCTGCAGCAGCGGGTTGTAGCAGCGATGTTTGCAGTGAAGGACAGGTTGTTATCTAGGGTCACAAACAGATTCCTTGCAGTCTGAGTCGGGGAAACAGCAGAGGTGCCGATGTTGATTGTTAATATGTCATTTTAACTTAAAGTTAAAAAGAAGATAAATACTTTTCATTTCAAACCATTTCTGCTTTATTGAACTATATCTTTCACAGAGCTCAGTATTTTAAGTTTTTTTGTTATGTTCGTCAACAGATTTCATTTTTAATAGTGAGTTATTTGAGAAAAGCTGAGGTTAGTATTAATCACGTGTAGTGTACGGTTGTCTGGAACTGTTGTTACAGCTGTGCTGCTCCCACATGTATCTGATACAGAGACTGAAAAAGACATGGAAACATGTTGCAATAGTTTGAATCAACACAGACAAGCAAGTCAAATACAGCATCTGTGGAATAAAAAATGTCACTGTTGTCACTGTTTACTGTTTTGCTAATTCTTTGAATATTACATTTGTACTTGCATGATGAAGATTAAATGAATGTTGTATTATTATTACATAATGTGAAAACCAGAGTGACTTCCCAATTTAGGCTAAATGAATGTTGATGAAATTACCTTTGAACATTTGTAACTTTATTTCAGAGCTCTAATGTATTCACACGGAACAAGTAAAAACCTAACTTTAACAGTCAGACCCTTTTGGATGTCCTGCTCATTACAGCATTTAACACCAGAGACAGAGACACTGACCTGCTCTCTCAGCTGCTCTCAAGTGAAAACAAAACATATAGAACTATAAATAATTCAAAAATACAAATTACTACATTGAATAGTAATTTGATACATTTGATAACACAATCATTCTGTTTGACTAACACAATGACCAGTGGAGTATGTGTGTATGTAAAGTGTTATAGTAAACATTTCTAACAGAAGGCCTTATGAGCTGACCCTCTCTGATTTATTAGATCTAGTGTTTCAACAACCACTGACTTTGCTTAACCGCCGGCGGGGTCTTAACAGGTTTTTTTCACGACACTGTGTCTCAGGGCTTCTTAATATTTAAAAAACTATGCATGTGTCATACCCTCCTAACGGGAAGAAACTCCGCTAACTGATGATATGAACCATGTTTACCGAAACAAAACACAAGTCTCACAAGAAGGGTCTAAATGAGCCCTGTGCGAAAACATGCTAACGCACTTAGCACAAAACTCTAGGTATAAATCGATCGGTATAGTTATCGGATCTGCGCAAACAAGCTTAGCTAACATGCTGAGATTCCACAGATTATATAAATATAAGTATCATCACTGAGCGATCAGAACTCGCGACAGGGGAAGCAAATACAGACATCACACAATGTAGCTGTAGGTAGCAAAACACGGAGATATGCTCACCTTTAGCTGTTATTCTGATCAAAAGTCGTGTTCAATGGCATTAAAACGATAAAAACGTGGCTGAACGTTAATCCAACTCACAGGTTTATCATTGCTTTGAGATGATTAATGTAACCTTTTTAGAAGGGAAGATATGGTCATTTGTTCTGGGAATGTCATTTTCGAGACTGAGACCTGAAAAACAAGCTTGGGGCTTAACAGGAAATACTAAACAGCACTAGATAGTTTTGTCATTATCCCATTACTTTCTATAAAGGCTTCAATCAATCAATCAATCAATCAATCAATCAATGTTTATTTATATAGCCCAATATCACAAATGTTACATTTGTCTCAGTGGTCTTCACAGTGTGTACAGAATATCAGTATGACAATACGACACCCTCTGTCCTTAGACCCTCTGTCCTTAGACCCTCTGTCCTTAGACCCTCACATCGTACAAGGAAAAACTTCCGGAGAAAACCCACAGTTTAAAGGGAACATGGGAGAAACCTCGGGGAGAGCAACAGAGGAGGGATCCCTCTCCCAGGACGGACAGACGTGCAATAGATGCCGTGTGTAAATTGAAAGATAATACATTTGCAACATAGGTAGTCCAAATGTTTGGAAATGCATGTGTGTATAATAGGAAGATGAATCCACGAGGATATCCATCCAGGCCCGATGATCCAGGCCCACAGCCACGACTCGCGATCCAGGGCTCGCGATCCAGGACACAGGACCGCAGGATCATCCATGACTCCGGATCCCGGCGTATATAGACACCAACAAGAAAGACATGTGGGGAAGCTGGGTTAATCGGAACATGAGAGGACACAGGTATAGACAGAGAGAAGGAAGAAGTAAGATGTCCCCCGACAAACTAAGCCTATATCAGCAAAACTAGGGGCTGAATCTAATCAGCCCTAACTATAAGCTTTATCAAAAAGGAAAGTCTTAAGCGCACTCTTAAAAACGGATAGGGTGTCTGCCGCCCGAACACAAACTGGAAGCTGATTCCACAAATGTGGAGCTTGATAAGAAAAGGCTCTGGCTCCCATTGTAATTTTAGAGACTCTAGGAACAACCAACAACCGTGCATTCTTGGAACCCAATGCCCTAGTAGGACAGTAGGGTATAATGAGTTCTTTAAGGTAAGATGGCGCCTGCCCATTAAGGGCTTTGTAGGCGAGAAGAAGAATTTTAAATTCTATCCTGTGTTCTATAGGGAGCCAGTGTAAGGCAGCCAGAACAGGAGTAATGTGGTCCCTTTTCCTAACTCTGGTTAGTACACGAGCTGCAGCATTTTGAATCAGCTGAAGCGACTTGACTGACTTCTTGGTACACCCTGATAATAAAGATTTACAATAATCCAGTCTAGAAGTAACAAATGCATGGACTAGTTTCTCTGCATCGTTTTGAGGCAAGATATGCCTGATTTTTGCAATGTTACGTAGATGGAAGTAGGCGGTCCTTGAAATTGATTTTATGTGGGCGTTAAAGGATAAATCCTGATCAAATATAACACCAAGATTCCTTATAGTCTCACTGGAGGCCAAATTAATGCCATCCATAGTTAGTATATTTTTAGATAATTTGTTTCGTAGATTCTTCGGGCCAAGTACAATAACTTCAGTTTTGGTCGTGTTTAACATCAAAAAGTTTAAGGTCATCCACGTTTTTAAGTCCTTAAGGCAGTCTTGAATTTTATTTAGATGATTAATTTCCTCAGGCTTGATTGATAAATATAGTTGAGTATCATCCGCATAACAATGAAAGTTTACAGAATGATTCCTTATAATATTGCCTAACGGGAGCATATATAATGTGAACAAAATAGGTCCGAGCACTGAGCCCTGTGGCACTCCATGGCTAACTTTGGTTTGCGTGGAAGATTCATCGTTAACGCGTACAAACAGAGCGTTCAGATAGATAGGACCTAAACCAGCCTAAAGTAGTTCCCTGTATGCCAACTAAGTGCTCTAGTCTTTGCAATAGGATATCATGGTCGATAGTATCAAATGCAGCACTGAGATCGAGCAAAACAAGAATAGAGACAAGTCCCTTGTCTGAGGCTATTAGAATGTTATTTGTGACTTTAACCAGAGCTGTCTCTGTGCTATGATGTGTTCTAAAGCCAGACTGAACATCTTCAAATAAATCATTGTTTTTTAAGTAATCACACAGCTGTTTTGCGACCGCTTTCTCAAGAATCTTTGAGAGGAACGGAAGATTAGAAATAGGTCTATAGTTGGCTAAAACCTCTGGATTGAGGTTGTGCTTTTTAAGAAGCGGTTTTATCACTGCTACTTTGAATGATTGTGGAACATAGCCTGATAATAAAGACATATTCATAATATTTAATAAAGAAGTGCTATTTAATGGAAAAACTTCCTTCAACAGCTTAGTTGGAATTGGGTCTAACATGCACGTTGATGGTTTAGAAGAGAGAATAATTGAATGTAATTGTTCAAGGTTTATGGCTGAAAAGCATTCTAGTTTACTATCTAGTGTAATATTAGAACTTACGTTTCCGGGAGCTGTTGATAACACTATATTGGTCAAAGGCAAGAGGTCATTAATTTTGTTTCTAAGAGTAACAATTTTATTGTTAAAAAAGCACATAAAATCATTACTACTGAGTGCTATGGGAATAGAAGGCTCAATGGAGCTGTGGCTCTCTGTCAGCCTGGCTACAGTGCTGAAAAGAAATCTTGCATTATTCTTATTCTCATCTATTAATGACGAGTAGTAGGCTGCTCTCGCTTTACGCAGTGCTTTCTTATATTCATTGAGAGTAATATGCCAAGTTAAACGAGATTCTTCAAGTTTAGTGGAACGCCATATCCTTTCAAGTTGTCTCGACTTTTGCTTTATTTTGCGGGTTTCGGCATTATGCCATGGAGCTAATCTATGTTTTTTTATTTTCTTCTTTTTCAAAGGAGCAACAGAGTCTAATTTTATTCGCAGCGCATCTGTAGCACTATCAACAACATGATCAATTTGGGGTGGTGTACATTTTGTATAAGTTTACTCCCTTACATGCAGACATGCTATCGAGTTAAGTATTGGTGGAATCTCTTCCTTAAATTTGGCTATAGCACTAACAGATAGGTTTCTGCTGCAGGAGCTTTTGACTAATGCTTTGTAGTCTCGTAACAGTTCTTCAAAAGTTAGTAAGAAATGGTCGGATAAAGCAGGAGTATGCGGTTCGACTAATAGTTGCTCAATTTCAATACCATAAGTCAGAACAAGGTCGAGAGTGTGATTATAGCAGTGGGTTGGTTTATTTACACTCTGACAAAAACCAACATAATCTAATATAGAGTTAAATGCAACAGTAAGGCTATTTTTATCATCGTCAACATGAATATTAAAGTCACCTACGATAATTACTTTATCTGTTTTAAGACCCAAAGTTGATAAAAACTCAGAGAATTCTGATAAGAATTCTGAATAAGGACCTGGTGCACGATACACTGTAACAAATAAGATTGGCTGCAAAGATTTCCAGGTCGGATGCGTAAGACTAAAAACGAGGCTTTCAAAGGAGGTATAATTTAATTTTGGTTTAGTATTGATAAGTAAACTTGAGTCAAAGATTGCTGCAACTCCACCTCCTCGGCCTCGAAGAATATGAGTATTGATATGGCTGGGTGGAGTGGCCTCATTTATGCTGACATATTCTTCATGTCTCAACCAAGTTTCAGTGAGACAGCATATATCAATATTATAATCTGATATTAAATCATTTACCAATACTCCTTTAGATGCTAGAGATCTTATGTTTAAGAGACCACATTTAATCTTCCTGTTTTGTTGCACTGTAGTAGTTGTTACATTTACTTTTATTAGGTTATTATGTATGACACCTCTGTTAGGTTTTACCTTAAATTGTCCTTGGGCAGACACACACACCGCTAATATTGGGTATTTTATTGGAGTGTTGCATTGTCCAGAAAAAGTTACTCAGTCTAGCTTTAAAGGGGAAATCCATTCTCCAAATGTATAAACAAGGCTCAATTTGTGTCCTTGTGATTATGTCAGACCATTAATGCATTTCAGTCAGACAACTTACGTTTGTAATGTTTATAAGAAGCAGCATTTAGTTTGAGTTTGGCATCTAGGCTTGGGCCTCATCACTCCACAAATGTACATAGAACATCGAGTGATGATTAAATAACAATCCCTCTGAGCCTACAGGGGCGGACTGGGACTACAAATCACCCCGGGACTCTCGACCGCCCCACTTCGGTACCGCCGGCCCACGAGGTAACGCAAGTAATTATCCGACCGGCAAGTAAATACCGCTAGTAAATTGTCAACGGGGGGGTTCTAGACTTATCCGACCGGTCCACATCGTCCGACCGGCCCACTTCAGTACCGGCCCATCGGAATTCGTCCCGATGGCCAGTCGGCCCATGATGCTGGGGCAGAAGCTGGGGTGATGGGGGCTCAGTAACGGCCCGTCCACACAGCGGCGTGCGTTGAAAGCTTCACCATTCACTTTAAATGGGGTGACGTCACTTTTCGTCGAACTGCATTCTGGGAAGCGACGCGGAGCTTTCCTGGCGTGGCTCGCTGCAAAAGTTGAGCAATGTTCAACTTTTGAAGCCTCGGCAGAAGCGTCAGCCAATCGAATCATATGCCAGTACAAGCTCTAGCCAATAAAACTGCTGCTTGTGAGTCAGGGGTGGGAGATTCATGTGATTGGTTGTTGGTCGAGTTTCAGACACGCCCGCCGGCAAGCTTCAACGCACGCCACTGTGTGGACGGGCCGTAACTCTTTGTAACTCTGGCACAACAATTTCCTTCGGGATATATAAAGTCTTATCGTATCTTATCTCGTATCTTAATAATCCCTTTACCAGCTCTACCAGTTTAATAAAACGTGCAGGTATTCAATCTAAAACTAAACTTAATGGGTAGAAGTGAAACAAGTCTGTGCCAGTGGTGCACCACCATGGAAGATGTTGAACACATTATTATATACTAGAGATGCACGATATTGGTTTTTTGAAACCGATACCGATACCGATAACTTCCTGCTTCTCAAGACCGATACCGATAACAAAAAATGTTTTACGCCACTAATTATTTTAACGCGATTAACGCATGTGTATTTTTTTTTCTTGGCCGCCCCGTGGTTTCAGAGAGCATTGAGTTTAAAATACCATATACAGTAGGCTACTACTTGAGTAAATATACTTAGTTACTTTACCGCACTGCTGGGGGAGGTTGTTCCTAAACTATGTTTTAATTTATATTTTCTGAGTAGATATGTATTATTATCAGCCCACGTGAAGTCATTTCTAATATGTCGGAGCCTCCTTGTCTTTCTGTGAGTCAGCAGCAGCAGGAGGTTTAAGTTTCTCTGAGAGAGGAAACAAAAGTGAAATCAGCGGCGGCCTCCGTGTGTTGTTGTCAGTCTGTCGGAGAGTTACCGGAGAACACGATCGAGCAGACCGAGAGTCCGCCCCCGGTGACCGTGGAGGGGGACTGGGGTCCGGCACAGACCAAGACCGTGAAGAACAAACTGGAGCTTTACTTCGGGAGCAAGAAGAAGTCCAGCGGGGGGGAATGCCGGGTGGAGGCCGAGGGGGAAGCTCCGAGAGCGGCCGTGTACTTCCAATGCCAGGAGGGTGAGTTGCCACTTAAATTCTATTTGTGTTTCTGTTGGTAATAACATTTTAAATATTTAAAGTGTCGAAGAAAGACAGTTTGAAAACTTTTCTACAACACATCATTATTGATGTCACAAAAAACTATAGACCTGGGAGTTTTACCACACGAGGTTCTGTGCACGGTTGTACACAGTTCAGTTAATAATTATTTAAAACTCATTATTTATTTTATATTCACCCCAACACTTTTTATTTTGTTATTATAGTTTTTTCTTCTTCTTACAATTGATCTTCTTGAACTGTGATTATACACAGAGGCAAATTCCTTGTATGTGTAAACCTACTTGGCAATAAATCTGTTTCTGAATCATAAAAGTAAATTCTGAAAGGCTTAGTGGTTTTCTCATTGGTTGATTATATTGATATATTTTTTTCTTTACATTTTTATCAACAATAATATGAATGAGGAAAGCTGTTAGATTAATTTATTGTACAATTACGAGAGTTTTCACCCTATAGGCTACTGTGCATGTACAACATTTACCACAGAATTTAAGTCAATATTAAGATGCATGATAAAAAGTACAACATAAATGATAATTAAAAAACGTTTTGCTCGGCTTGAAATGATCCAGCATCTTCTCTACTTACAAACTGAAACAGAGCTAATCAACATTTTAAATCCAATATTTAATCAACAATCAGTGTCAAACCATTGCTTCCAATTCTGTATGTGTTCAGAGTAGTGGCTAAACTTCTACTGCTGGGACGTTAATAAAGTGTTTGTTGTAATTTCAGTGAGAGAGCGTGTCATCGCCAGAAAGAACCATGAAGTCATCGTGGGGAATCAAACGTTCAAGTTACGTCTGATTTCTGCACCGGTGAGTAGAGAACGTTTCTGAGGTTTCCTAGATACAAAAACATAGTGTGTCTGTTTGACTGCTTTCAGTCACCTGCTCCTTTTATAACATTATTGGTTCTTCTTCCTTGATGTAAATACCTTCCTGAATGTGCAGCAGGAAGTTGGACTTTAACACACTTGCTGATGTGGACTCTGCAGACAGGGTGTGTCCATAACCCGATTAAAGTGCACAGCAGCTGCAGACAGATTGTTGATGATAATAACTGTGATTTAAGTGTCATGAAAAACATCCAGGAGACACCATGTTCGCTGGACTAATCTAATGTCCCTCCATGTTAACCTCAAAAACTCTTTATTTCTCCCTTTAAATTTCACATTTGTTTAATTAAATTAACATTAACAAGTTCCACAGTGTCATTTAAAGTAACACAGTGTCTCTTAAATGTCACATATAAACCGGTATTACATCTCTTTGTAAGGGAAGTTTCTGTGTAGCAATGCAGTGGAGTCACCGACTCAGGAAGGAGACACGGTAGAGCAGGAGCTTCGATGTCAAACACTGGAGGTTTATTTGGATTTACGGCCGGAGAATTCACATCACAAGTCACAGCAGTCACGGTCTGACTGCACGGGAGGATTGCCACGTCAACTCTGGAGCGCCTCTCTCTCGTTAGCCCATTGAACTGGTTTCACAGAGTAATCAACATATTTTGATAAGATAGCTTTAACCAGTTGGGCACACTGAATCACCTGCGTCCGTCACTCATGGCCTCGAAGATGTCAAACCTTGGAGTCCACAAACAACAAAGAAGGAAGTGTCCCAGTGCACCCACAACAACAGACCATCTGTGACCTAGTGTTGACCGGTCACAGAATGGGAACAATAACATTATGGCTGTAGCAGCCTATGTCCTTAAAGGAGATAAACAGACGTCAGGGTTGGTCCTGTACGTCATATCTAGGAGTCTAGGACAATTATTTCCCTAACGGTTTCCATTTGCTTTATTGAGATTAAAGTTAGCTAGTAACTGTGATTTCCTTAATCTAGCATTTGTCACATTGTGTTTGTTGCTCATTAATGTATTTTTGAATTAGTAACCTGTCATCTTTTTTTTTGTTTAACAGTTTTTATTGAGATTTCAAAATCAGAAAAAATATACATTCACTAGCATTCCTCCATCCCACCCAGTAAATTACATTGCATTACCGAAATTCCTCTACCTTTTTCAGAATATTTCTATCCTTTTTCATTCCTTGGAGAGAAGCATTTCATCATTCATTTGGAATGGCAAGCCCCCGAGAATAAGGAGAAGTGCCCTTCAGAGACCTAACAAACTTGAGCTTTTCCAACATTAACATATATAAATAAATAAGAAGAAAACAAAGAAGAAGAAAGGGGGGGGTCGGTTCGCTGCCACAAACTATTGCTCTAGTCATCCTGGTTTAGGGGGACCTGTAAGCTATCGTAATAATTTAAGAAGGGGGTCCAAACTTCTGCACAGAGACTTTTAGAGTGTACCGGATTTTCACAAGTGTAAGGAAGTGCATAGTGTCTAGTAACATTGGGAGGTGCTTGCTCTTTCCAGGACAGCAGAATTAGGCGTCTGGCAACCAAGGAGGTAAATGCTATATGACTGCCCGCGTTTTACCTTTAAGGTAGCCGGTTTCAAGGGTGAAGCCAAATAAAGCACATACAGCATTGGGCGTGATGTCTTTTTGAAAGATCTTGGAGTTTGCAATGAATATGTTGCCCCAAAATGTGCTGAGGTTGGGACAGGACCCGAAAATGTGAATGTGATCTGCTGGTTGACTGTTACAGCGAGGGTATGAAGGTCTAGGTCAAGGAACAGCTTCGCCAGCCTTGCTTTGGTAAAGTGCACTCTCAGAACAAGTTTGAGTTGTATAAATCTATGCCTAGCACATGGGGAAGAGGTATGTATTAAGTCAAGCACTTTCTGCCATTGATCGTCTGCCATTTCCTCACCAACGTCATTCTCCCAACGACTCCTGGCATGTTGCAGAGATAAACCCGATATTGTTTATACTATTATAGGGAAGAGAGACTAGTACTTTGCTACCCGGCGATAGTGAGAGAATATGATCGATTGCGTTGTTCATTGGGATGTCAGGGAAAATGTCTAATCTGGAGATATCTGAAGAAGTGAGACTGTGGTAAATTAAATCATTGGGAGAATTGTGTAATTGTGAATTTCCCACCTAGATACAGAGTACAAATGGATTTAATGCCATTCGTGTCCCATATCCCAAAAGTAGAGTCAGGGAGGGAGGGAAGTTGTAATTATTCTTGAGTGGAGAGTGTACCGACGTTGTCTGCAAGTTGAAATGCCTTCTAAATTGCGACCAAACTGATGGAGTGATACACCACTGGATTAGAGCTGAATTGAGGTAAAGAAGGAGGTGACTGAGCGCATAGTATGGAACGTAAATTGTAAAGGACACAGGGTCTCCAGGAAATTGGAGATGGCACGGTGTTGATGGGTGTGTCCCATAAAAGAACACAGAGAACAGACTTTCCCAGTTTAGATCTTTAATTATACTTGTTCTTGCTGTTAGCCATGTGTGTGGTCCGTAACAATAGTACAAACAAGGAATGGCATTAATAATAATCACAATTATCTATAATAACAATTATAGAATCAATACAATTGAATTAGACAAGCGAGTGCAATACACAAAGACAAAGAAGTTAGCAACTAAGCTACCACTAGCATCCAGCACCGCTAACAAACTAGAGACATTACTGCCTACTAAGATATATACTAATATTACTATTTACTACAAATAAACACTGACAAGTTTACATTGCGATGCCCGCGACACAGAGGGCCTCATCATATAACTTTGCGTGGGGCCACAAATTGGCCAGGGATTATCCCCCTCTAAATGAGTAGAACGTTAACAGATAACAGATTAGGCTAGGATACCGGATAAAGTTAGACTGGATCCTGACGGGCAGACCCCAGGCAGTGCGGGTGGGAAACATCACATCCTCCACCCTGATCCTCAACACCGGAGAGTTAGAAAACTGTCATGGTTTTGAGTGCTGTAAAATGACCCTCATGGTCCCGGTGATCTTCCTGAAGCTGAGCGTGTTTCAGGTGTAAAGAGAAATCAATGCAACAGACAGGGATAATAAAACAATTGAAGAAAACAAACACACCAATAAACAAAAGGTCCTGCAGAAAGGCAGGACTTTGGACAGAGTGAAGCAGACTTGGTTTGTTTAGTTTTTTTACATTATATCACTGTGCTGATATCACCTGAGCCACTTATTGATTCAGTCTTCTACTCAATCTCTGTTTGCCTTTGATTTAGGGATGTGTATTTTTCTTATTTATTTCTGCAAACAGGAAATGTGTACAAACTGATTTTCCAACACAGAAATATTTATTGGGTTTATTATATATATATTTCCATCACAAAGGATACATTACAATATCAATGCCGACACTATGAATATGAACCATAGCACACACACACACACCACGCACGCACGCACACAACACACAAACACGCACGCGCACACACCACACACACACACACACACACACACTTTTATTACCAGGTTGACGCTGGTCCGTTAAGCGTCACATATGAGCAACATTTGTGTTGTCAAGGAAGTGTGGGAAAAATCTGATCACAAGCAATTTATTACAACATCTAATGAATACACAATATAAAATACAAGTACTACTACTGAAATATAATAAAAGGATACAATACACATGCATTTAATGCAATACATACAAATCGAGGTAGATTGTACACATGTGACTTATTAAGATGAAGATTTAGTACTAATTGAGTAGAAATTGTTGGAAAAACAATTCTCTTCCAGAGTAATTAGCCTAATTCAGTTAACAGGTGACTGTATTTCAAGGTCTGGATGTGCGTACATGTGAAAGATTGTGAGATTGTGATGAAAGTGTGTGTGGTTTTACAGCTTGTTATCTGGCATGAGTTTTACAGCCCGATCAACCTTTGCGCTTCTCCTTTCTCTCCTTGGTTTCCTTTCCCCGGACTGTCTATTAGAAATATACAAGCTGTGTGTCTGTGTTTGCTGTCTACCTATCCTTATACACATACAGTACAGTGAACACACACACACCACACACACACACACCACACACACACACCCTGTGTAGTGTTTTCCTATTTTTCTCTTTCCTCAAACTAGCAGGTTGGCTTTCTGTCCATTCTGCAAGTGTTCCCAGCAGCACCATCACGTTTCCAGTTTGTAAACTAATGGAGCCCACACACACACACAACACACCACACACACCACACATACAACACACACACACACACACACACACACACATCACACACACACACACACACACACACACACACACCATTTGACACATTAAGCTTTAAATTAGTTAATTAATTGCTGGGTTATGGCCAAAATACATGCAATAAGGTCACAGTGACTCTTCATAATCAAAGCATAACAATCTACCAGAACCTGATTACATACAATTACACATCCTTTTTCTAATGGTGGTTTGGTGGAGGTAGTCATGCATGTAGGTAATTAGCATCGACCTGCTGTCTATTAATGGCTTTCTGATTAAAATCTAATTAAAGTCAGCTGCTGTTGCGGCATTGGATGTAACATGGAGGATTGTCAAAACTCTAACAAAAGCTGTTGGAAAGCACATAACTTCCCCAAGACAAATCAGATCCACCCAATAATTGGTCATTACTTGGCCCATGCTTCCACCAAGTTTCAAGAAAATTGGGCAAGTAGTTTTTCTGTTATTCTGTTGAGAAAGCAGATGAACAAACAAACTGAGAACATAACCTCCTTGGTAATTTGAAAATATCTTTTTTTTACAAAGAAGATTTGATTAATATTCTAAGTCTAAAGAGAAACTAATTCACAAAAAAATGGGAAAGTACTAGTGGGGCTGAATAATGTTCTTCGATTTAAAAAAATAATGACTGGATTTTTAAGGTTCTTATTTCTGTATATTTACTTGTTGGAAGATCAGATCAAAAATGGAACAAGTTTAAGTTGTTTCATTTACATTTCAAAAACCTGCAATTTCACAACGGTTTACCGATTAGCTCAGATCTAGCAAGCTTTGAACATCCTTCATGTGTTGCTCCCAATGTGAGTTTCGAACCCAAATAAAACACATAGTATACAAGGACTGTTGCTCAATATCAACTATCAACCTGCTGTTGAACATCAGTGCTGCTTATTACAGAAAACAATATCAAAAATCCAGTTATATTATCATGAACTATCCTGTATCACACAGTATAATCATTACAAGTGTGTGTTCGAAGCTTGTAATTCATTCAGACCTTAGCAGAACAACAGAGAGAAGGTTATATGGCCCTCCTCCGTGTCTTTAAAGGTTGTCCATTAACAACTTCAGGTGGGAAAGGACAGGTGAGCGGCCACTCAGAGGAACACAGGGAGTGTGCATGTGAGAAGAGATCACCTCACAGAAGGACTTGGGTACTGGAAATTGCAAAAAAAACGCTTTTAACGTGTGGATAAGACAACCTTTCTTTGTCTAAGAGGACATCGTGGTGACTTTACTGCACTGGACTCTGGATCCGGAACAGAGAAAAAAACAAAAGACAGAATACCAGATCATGGACTCTACATGAACAGCTCAACGATATAAAAAGCCTGGAAATTAGAGAGACTGAAAATGGGAACGTGTTGGTTTTGGTTGTGTTTGTGCGTCTTGGGTTTTGTCGCTGCTCCGTGTCGAGGACAGTGTCTGAATGGGATTAAAATCAATGTGATGCTGCTGGAGGATGAAGATTCTCCCTGGAGTCTGAGGTTTGTGAGGGGACAAATAGAGAAGGCCATAGAGACAGATTCATCCATTAATGCGGCAGAAGGTAATAAAATACGACATAAAAACCATGTACATGCGTGCAAAGAATTATGCAATGGTGAAAGAAGTACTTAGAGGTGTTAACTTCAGTAAACGTAGCAATACTAAATTGTAAAAATACAAGTCAAAGTCGTGCAATCAAAATCTCACGCCAGTAAAAGTATGAACGTATTGGCCTCCAAATATACTTAATTTACCAGCAGCAAAAGTATGTATTGTGCATAACTGTTGTGATATATTTTGTAACAATATTTACCATTTATTCCAAGTGTTACAGTTGTTTTAAGCTCTTTTCATAAGAAATTGTCTCACAGTTATGAAAGAGTTTCACTAAACAAGTCTGTGACTAGTCTATCTGTTTAGATATCAGGGGGAAAGTGAAACAATGGCTGATAACAGATAAGATATGATTTAAAGTGTGTAACAGATATGGGTCTTGAACAAAAGGGAAGTAATCTTAACCTTGACCACTGTTCTAATAATGTATTAAGTTTTGACTCATTTATACATGGCTGGATTAACCTATGAGCCCCTGGCAAAGATTAATCATTGGCCCCTATTGTTTGTTATTATGCAACCCAGTCTCACGGCATTTCGTTTAATCTATTGATTCGTGATTTCCCCCTTTTTTTCGTGTCACACAGAACGATTTTAAAAGCAATGTATTTCTATTGGTGGTGTGTTTCGTGCCTGCACCACGTCTTTTTGTCCGGTTGGGTCTTGGAAGACCGGAAGCTGTGTGGTTCGTAAAAACACCTTCTTATGCACTGCCACTCCAACATCCATTCCCAGAGCTTGAAGATTAATCACGGGGACTGTAGTCCCAAACGATAGCTGGGGATTATGGGTAGTGTAGTGTCTTCGGCTATCCTAAACTCCGAAATGTTTTTCGGATTTCATATCGCATTAACACCATATCCCAACGTGCATTGCGGCTAAAACATTCAATCACCGAGCTTAAACCATAGCTGAGGATCTTGGGCAATCAGTTCAGTGGCTGTATATCGCAATGATGCTCGAAATGTCCCTTATAGGCCTACGTCTGTTTCCGGTTAGTTTCATTTTGAAATTCAGTTCCTGACGGACGCCAAAAAAGCCAGAGATTATGGAATTAAACAAATAAATAAAAACAAGGATAATTGTGTGTTTATATTTGGACAATAATAACAAATTAGAAGGAAAGAAAAAAATACAGATTTCAGTATTCTGAGGCTCTGAGCCCCATTTCTTTTCCTCACAGACGACAAAAAAAGT